>CAJVSB020000410.1:0-181023 GCA_911865555.2 Thlaspi arvense | reverse complement strand
CTTAAGACAGTGAGCTTCGATCCGCCAAGAGAGACCTCGTATATTTATCAAGGTGACTATTATTTGACTCCAACCCCTATCATATCTTTCCATAAAGAGCTCAAAGTTGCTCAGCTAAGGGTGTCAGGAATTTTTGGTGACCGTTTTGAACACACAGTTGAAAGGGCTGCAATTGGACAAGGTGCGGTAGTTAGGGAGTATCCGATGTTTTTCCTGAAGAACTTCCAGGCCTACCATCGGAGAGAGAGATAGAGTTTTGCATCGACCTGTTGCGAGGTACTCAGCCGATTTCTATACCTCCATGCTTAATAAGGTTACGGTGCGCAACCACAGTACCCGCTATCGAGAATTAATGACTTGTTCGATCAGTTGAGTGGAGCTAACCATTTTTCTAAGATAGATCTTCGATCTGGGTACCACCATTTGAGGATCCAACAAGAGTACATTCCTAAGACTGCTTTCCAAACTCGAATTGGGTATTATGATTCTTGGTGATGTCCTTTGGGCTGACGAATGCCCCTGCAGCTTTTATAGATCTGATGAACAGGGTATTTTAGGCCTTCTTGGACAGATTCGTTATTGTCTTCATTGATGATATTCTTGTATATTTGAGGAGTGAGGAGGAGCATAGCGCACACTTGCGGGAGGTCTTGCAAATGTTGAGGGAACATCAGTTGTATACTAAGTTTTCAAAGTGCGAGTTTTGGCGTGACAGTGTGGCATTCTTGGGGCACATAGTATCTAGAGAGGGGGATCTCAATGGATGCCCATAAGGTGGAGGTAGTGTAGCGGTGGCTAAGACCTTCATTTGTCACGGAAATTCGTAGCTTCTTGGGTTTAGCGGCTACTATAGACATTTTATACGAGACTTCTCGAGGATAGCCACTCCGTTGAGATTAGATTGACCCAGAAGGGGGTCAAGTTCCAGTGGTCTGAGGCATGTGAGGAGCTTCTAGAAGCTGAAGGACTGTTTGACCACTGCACATGTACTAGCTTTGCCCACAAGGACCGGTGGATTTTCTGTCTATTGTGATACCTCTCGTGTAGGGTTGGGGTGTGTTTCTAAAACAGCACAGATGAGTGATTGCTTATGCCTCTCGACAGCTGAAGAGACATAAGTAGAACTACCCTACCCATGACTTGGAGCTTGCAGCAGTGGTTTTCGCGCTTAAAATCTGGAGACATTATTTATACGGTGAGCCATGTGAGGTATACACAGATCATAAGAGTTTGAAGTATATATTCGATTAGAAGGATCTGAACCTCAGGCAACGAAGGTGGGTAGAGTTTCTCAAGGATTACGACTATATGATTTTGTACCACCCACCCGGAAAGGCGAATGCTGTCACCGACGCTTTGAGTAGGAAGTCCATGGGGAGCTTGGCTCATATTACTCCGGTGAACGACGACCTGATAGTGTCACTGCACAGTTTACATGGCGACAGATATAGTTGGAAGTAGAGGATACTGGGCGATTACTGGCGCAGTTACAAGTACAGTTCCTTGATTGACAAAATCAAGGAAGACTAGGGCAAAGATGCTAGATTGTGTAGGCTCAGGGAGGAAGTTTAGGTAGGCAAGAGTACAGAGTTCCAGGTGGACGCGAAGGGGGTGCTCTGTTGTGGGGGCCGATTATGTGTGCCGAATGTGGGTGATTTGTGACAGACGATTTTGTCAGAGGCACACAGTTTCAGATACACTATCCACCTTAATGCCACTAAGATGTATCGAGATCTGAAATAGTTTTACTGGTGGGAGGGGATGAAAAGAGATGTGGCCGACTTTGTTTCGAGATGCCTGACCTGTCAGCAGGTTAAGGTTGAGTACCGGAGACTAGCAGGGTTACATTAGCAGATAGAGATACCAGAGTGACTAGACTTTCCTGTCCTATTGGTGGGAAGACTTTGTGTGGGTTATTGTTGACCGACTGACAAAGACCGCGCATTTTCTTCCGGTTAAGATGAGTTATAGTGTGACTCAGTATACTCAGTTATATGTGGATGAGATCGTGAGATTACACGGAGTACCTCTATCTGTCATCTTTAATCGAGGGTCCTAGTTTACCTCTCGATTTTGGAGGGCGTTTTAGGAGGCCTTGGGGACCCGATTAGACTTGAGTATGACATTTCATCTTCAAACAGATGGACAGTCAGAGAGGACGATACAGATTTTGGAGGATATGCTACGGGCCTGCGTCATGGATTTTGGAGGTGGATGGAGTCAGTACCTTCTTTTTAATTGAGTTTGCGTATAATAATAGCTATAGTCCAGCATATAGATGACGCCGTTCGAGGCTTTATACAGTAGGCGATACAGATCTCCGATCGGTTGGTTTGAGGTCAGGGAGTCGAGGTTGCTAGACCAGATTTGGTCTGGGATGCGGTGGACAGAGTGAGATCGATTAGAGATAGACTGTCTATGCTTAGAGCAAACAGAAGGCTTACGTAACCACTGATGTCGCCCTTTGGAGTTTACTATTGGAGACCATGTCTACCTAAGAGTTTTTTCGATGAAAAGGCGTGGTCAGATTTGGCAAGAGGGGTAAGCTCAACCCCTGTTACATCGGCCCGTACGAGGTTTTGGATCAAGTTGGAGCTATACCGTACTATTTGGCTCTTCTTTCGGAGTTGTCGATGGTGTATCCTGTGTTCCATGTTTCTATACTGAATAAGTACATACCGGACCCTTTGCACGTGATCACACCGCAGGATGTACAGCTAGACTGAGATTTATCGTATAAGGATGAGCAAGTAGCTATTCTGGATTGACAGGTAAAGTAGCTTTGCTCAAAAGAGGTGCCCTTGGTGAAAGTGTTATGAGGGGTCAGACCTCTAAGAAGGCCACCTGAGAGTTTGAGGAAATTATGAGCCAGATATACCTGCACTTGTTTGGTATGTAGTTTATTTTCCTTGTTTGAAAATTTGAGGACAAATTTTTCTTAGGGGGGGGGGGGGAAATGTTATGGCCCAATAAAAAAAAAATGCAATTCGGCCGCTAACCAACGCGATTAGCATGCATCGACGACTGCAACCTTTTTGCTTCGGATTTTTTCATACCGTTTAGGCCTATTTAACCAGGCAAACATAAACCCTCAATTATTTCCTTCAATCGTGAGAGAGAGAGGTAGAATTTTTGGTTGAAATAGTCGGCGGTCCGATGGGTTCGTGAGGGATTTTCGTTCGATTTCTGGGCTTGATCGGGTGATTGGTCGGTTTAAAAGCTTATTGGAGCTCGCCGGGCTTGGGTCTCTGTCTTCCAAGCATCGCCAAATTGAGATTCTTCAGCAGAGGCACACCCGGACAATCAAGCTGGGTGAGGTGACTTGGGACTTTATTTTTTGACTTGACCTATACTGTGAGTAATGATACCCTCTTTATGCATGCATTTTACATAATGTTTTCTTGGTATGATGGACTTTATGTTTCTTACTGTATTTTGACTTATTTTACTTCGGGATATGTGTTATATGTTTTATAAACTGACAGTGAGTCATGTTAGTACATTGTTATTGATTTTTGTGACATGATTTTGGATGTGTATGTATTTACTTGTTTAACTCAACATGTAGGGAGTCGAGCTATGGGACGAGGCTGGGTTGCTCCGGTTGTGAGATGGAGGATGCCTTTGACTGGAAGCGTGGCTTGTGATTGAGTTGAGTCTGATCGTGAGATGGAGAATTCCTCCGATTGGGAATGGCCATCTGATATGTTTATGATGTCTCCGATCATCAGATGAAGGATGCCTTCGATCGTGAGAGCCACGAGGCTGGGTCTCGTGGCGGGATTTGTTGTGCTTCCACATGTTATTTGGATGTTGATATTGGTCACTATATATGTATGTATATGTATGTTTTGGTCTGATTATGTGATACATATCCCACCATACATAGTTTAGGTATCATCTTTACTCAGTGAGTTTCGCGACTTACACCTTATTCTTTTCAGATCAACATGATCGTTCGTGTACCTATAGCAGTGTTTCAGATCTGCGCTTCATGAGTCGATCGATGTACGGGCATATCCTTTTGATTATCTATTTTTGTACTCTAGTGCTCTATATATCTCTTAGATAGGATCCTGTTTATATTTTGGACTGCATGATGTATGTAAATGTGAATTAATTGATCTTTGGGTATGGTTTCATCTTGTTAGGCTGACTAGGGTCGTGGATTCTAGTGCCAGTCACGGACCTCGGGTTGGGTCGTGACAAAATACAATAATAAAACATATGTATAGAAAAGTATCGTCACTCACAGTCAAAGCTGAGTCGCCACTCCAACTCATTGACCACCCTACATCTTGGCTGCTGAATCTACAATCACAATTGCATAAAATCAATACCCACACTCGAATCGCCACAACAAAGGACTTGCCCCCCCTAATCAGGCTCAAATCCCACTCCGGGGCGTATACACGCATCCCAAGACTCATTTTCTGACACCCAGAACCCTCATGACTCAAGAACACACATCTAAATCCTTCAAAACCCCTTAAACTGCACTGAACCGATCTCCAAAAACCCTTGACCTAGCTTGAATCGGCCTCCAAAACCATTGAACCTACTTGAACCGGCCTCAAACTCCCCTAAACCGGCTTCAACCAACTATGAACACTTCAAAATCGGATTGAACCAGCCTCAAATACCCTAGAATTGGACTAAACTAGCCTTAATTGCCTAAGAAAAGGGCTAAACCAGCCATAAAACCTTTAAACCAAGCCAACCAAGCCATTTGCACACAAAACTGATTCAAACAGCACTGAACTGGCCGATTTTTTGATGAACTAAACCACCCAAAGGTGTAAACCGGTCTTACCTACCCAAAACTAGTCTAAGCTCCCACTGAACTGGCTTATGAATCAAATCTACCCTAAAACTAGAACCCTGGATGCCTTATTCTGATCTTTGATTATTTAATTCTAATTTCTTATTATCTTGTCCTTAGGATAGCATATTTTAATTTCAATTTATTGAATTGACTTGCTGAGTCAACTCACTGATTCTGTCAATTGGGTCGAGTTAACTCATCAAGTTGACTCACCTAGAACCTAGCCTAACTCACTCACTTGGGTTGGCCCAACCTGCGGCCCAAGCCCAACTCAATAGCCCACTCAGCTCGGCCCAACCCACTTGGGCCACCCCCACCCTAAGCCCAAATAACCCAACTCACTTGGGCTAGCCCCCCCCCTGGGCCCAACTCACTTGACTAGCCTAGCCTAGCCCAAACTGACCTAGCCCCGTTAAGTCGACTTGACCAGGTCAACCCAACATGGAATTAGATACATCTGGGTCTGTCTTCTTCACCCAAAAGCTGTTTCCTCCCAACTTGAACTCATGTAACAAATTGAAACCAGAAAAACTAAAAAAAAAAAAAAAAAAATCAGTTTAAAGGGCTTATCTCAACAAGATCAAAAATTATGGGGATGAACTAGACGAACCAACTAGTGAGCTTTAATTGGAGCAAAACCGTTGAACAAAACAAACCTCAAAACCAAAAAATCATTTCGGTCCTCCGCGAACACTGTCAGCCAACCAATCTTCAATTTCTCTCAATTTCTTTCCCAATCTTCCAAAATTGTTTGAGGAAATGATGAATGGCTTGTTTCAATCCTCAAAACCAAGTTTTTAACCAAAAATTGGCCACCATCATCACGATATGGCCGATCTACTGTTTGGCCCACTATTGGACCGAACTAGTAGATCTGGTTCTAGATCCAGTCCCTCTAACTTTTATTTTTTCAATTTCACCCCTCTAAACTTTTAATTGAGTCCTTGCAACTTTCAATTTCTTCAATTTGATCACTGACAGTTTCAAGTTAACCTTCAACATCCCAGATTCCTCAATTCAACCCTCAGATTTATAATTTCTAGAATTCAACCATTCCAAAATTATAATTTGACCTTTGAAACTTTTAATTTTCACAATTAAGCCCCTAAACCCAATCAATTAACAAAATCAAAAATTTAAATAATTTTGGGTCATAATAGTAACTTCACATTATGTGAAAGGAATTGAAATATTTTTGAAGTTATACAATAAAAAAAAAAAATAAATTATGAGGAAAAATATTTGACAATCTTGTGTATATGAGGATAAATACAACAATAGTAAAGAAATCTTTTAATTTGGAAGAATGAGATAAGAAATTCGTTGATTTGAATAATTTTAATAAATTTTTAGATTATGTTACTAATGAGTTTCGTGAAAACATTTACTTGAAAGATTTGATATTTGATACAAGGATAAATACCACTAATATCATTGCAAAAGGGTTGATAACAGAATGTGTTAAAATTTTAAACCTTTAATTGTCTAAATTTGTTAAAGTTACTAATAACAAATTGATAATATTAAATAAATGCATTTTAAAAATATTCATTTTAATAATTTGAAGCATTAAGGAAACTTAAAGCTTCCGCCGGAGCTCTTAATTGATCCCTTCTAATAAATCTCAGCAAGGAACTACAGTGAAGCCTTCTGTCTGAATTCATCGCTTCCGATTAATCCAAATAAACGACTACAAATCTCATCGCCTCTCTCCAACAGCTATATCGCCTCTTTTACCTTTACGCTCCCTGCTTCTTTTGGCAAAATTTAGACATTTCCGATTGTCATCAAAGCATAGCAGCGGTGATCCAACTGTAATGCGGTGATCAAAGCACGACATCTTCGAGTTTCTTACAATTACAATTGCAAATCTTCCAATCTTGATTGGATGTGTATAACTTTCAACATATATATACTGGCAAAAGAAGCACGGAGCTGTTAAGGAGCGTGAAGGCAAAAGATGCAAGATAGCTGTTTAAAGAGGCTTATTTGAATTAATTAGATCAGGCGCTATCTCCGATCAATTTAGAGAGAAGCCCATCTCCACTTGCTCTGTGTATATTAAGAGTAGAAGTTCCAATGATAGAGGAATATGCATGTAAGGTTCTGAAAAATTCCCTATGCTTTAGATGGCTTGATCCTTAATCCTGGATCTCATTAATCATTAATATAAGATCCAAGATTAAGAATCGATAGTAAAGTAATAGTTTTATGGGCTGACTGTACAAGGATAGCTAATTCACTAAAATTTAATTATACAAATATTAAGAAATAAAGTTAATTTGGTGTATTTTTCACTTCCTATATTGAAAGTTATTATGTCCTATACATTTAAAATTTTAAAACAATGAGGACTGTAATTTAAATTTTTAGATGAGAGAGGTTTTCGTATCAGGGGGAATTGGTGTAATTTTTTGTTATTTAAATACAGTTGAAAACCCAGAACGAATCCAAAAGTACAAATAAATAGTGATTTGTATAATATATTTCAAAATTATATTTTTTTTACTTTACACTCTCGTATAATAAAAAATAATAAAATATTAAGATATACAGTGTAAAAAAAAATGTAATCTTGGTGTACACTGTACAAGAGTCACAATCAAGTCACTCAACTGTGTGCGAATACAAACGTTGAAAAGGGGGACCAGAAGATCATGCCGACTTGCTGGGAAGGGGGACCTCTAAATGAAGAGTTTATTCTGCGTTCTAGAATCCAGATGGCAAATCCAGTGAGGATGAAGAAAGCAATGCTCGTTAGCCACATCTCCATCTTCGGAGGCTTCAAGAAGGTCCACTTGCCGTTAATGTCCTCGTACATAATCGGCACCAACATCGAAATCCCTCCTCCGGATTACAGTAACGTGAAATCCACATACAAGGATCGGTTTTTGGTGATTGTGATGCCCCAACCGCAGCATCAAAGTTCTGTTTTAACAGAGAGAAGAAGAAGAAAGATAAGAAATTTCAGAGGAAATTTACGAATTAAAATATTGGAGCATAAGAACAAGCCACCTGGGGATTAACTTGTTACACCAGATTATTGTGACCCCATGAACCCTGCTCAAACTCAAAGGGAACATACTCATATGGCACAGCATATGTAATTCTTTCGTTACGGAATCGAAGACTTCTATGCAGTAACCTCGGACTTCTGATTCATTGGTCTGAGGATTAGTTTCAACATTTATTCAGTGAAACCTTCCTTTTAGGGTACCCCAATTTTAAGCTTCTTCCCCCCTGCTGGATAGTCCCAGGCTTTGAGAACAACTGTTGATTCTCCAGTCCCTGTAATTCTGGGGAAATTTTCTTTTGTAATCGAGGAGGAAGCACACGATTCATTTGCGTTGATTTCCCACAAAATGTCACGAGTCTCTGTCCAGATTCCGACTTTTCTCTCCCACTTCCCTACAACATTCAGTATTTGGTACGGCGAACACCGTCATTGCCCACCAACAAGACCGAAATCCTCCCTCAGTCCTTTAAATTTTTGTCTCCATAATTGCTTAGTGAAGCTTAGGACCCTTTCGAGAGATTCCAAAATCAAATTGGTTTGTCCAATTCGTAGTCTTATCCATGGTAGGACTGGTTCTCTGATCCAAACTCTCTGCTGCCATAGCCAGTGCCCAAACTGTTTATAAGCCCACAGCCCAAAAATGCTCATCTCAGCCTCTTTGGCGGAGGATTGTCTTCTAGAGACTCCCTCCTTCCACCTCGCAGTGAAGGAATCGAGCCTTTTTGATCTGCGCATGCGAGGCTTCACCCCCACCAAAACACCCTGCATTGCTTCTATGACATGAGGGCAAGCCCATTAGTCCATCTGTGACGATCCAAAACCCTTCACTGACCATTCCTATTTCCTTGGCTTTGAGAAATAACTGAGAGCCGATAGAATGTGACATGTGGACCACAAAAACCCTGGTCTGCATGGTCATCATCTTGTACAGCTCCTCAAGTAGAAATCATCACTTGCAGACAGAGGAACTATGCTTCTGTAAGAAGGCGACGTCTAGGAATGCATTTGAGAGATACGGGATGACTCCATTGCCCATAGTTTGTGTCCTTGTATATGAGTACTACTTCCCTCCACTTGAAGGTTTTGACCAGGGAAGCAATGGCTCAAACTTGATTGCTATCTCCGTTTAGATGAAATAAGGAGTCCGGTGAAGCACAGAAGGGCTTGTTGCTGAGAAAGAAATGATGGGTACCTCAGCTATATCTTCCACCACAAAATCAGCTTGTGCTGATTTCTGTGGACCAATTTTGGTGTCCACCTTCACTTCCTTCAACAAATCAAGGGCTGCAATATTTATATAACCAGCAATCAATTTGAAGCCGAAAGAAATAGATGAGTTAAAGTACTTGTCCGTAAAAACGTAAGATGATCAATACAGAAGCATATGTAAATATTAATTAGTAGAATATTTCCTTCTAGAACTGCTTTGCAGTATACTAATATCAACAGAGAATATAGAAATAAATAGTCCCCTGATTGATTCACCCTAGATCTCACCAATTAACCAATAGATAGCCCTGCAATCAGTTTAGCAGGTATGACCTTGATTTTTGTATATTGTCTACTAGGATTAACAGAATCTAATAGATCTAAAACTCTCATTACTGAAATATAATGCTGGGATTATGGACTAATGATAACCCTTAATTATTCTAAAGGGATGCCTGATACTCAGCTTTTTACACATACACGTCGGGCTTTTAGGCCTATAAAGATAAAAACGTAAATACCGAGATATAATAACTTGTTGATTTAAGCCCATAAAGTTCCAAAATCCTGACTTGTAGCCTTCTTTTTCTGTTTTAGTATTAAATGCTGACCATATAAGTCAAAAAAGAAAAAAGAAAAAAAGCTGAGTTAGCAAACAGCAGACTGTAATAGAGTCATGGAAGTTATGGCAACTCAATTTTATAACCTCAACTTCCATGACTCTATTAAATTTAGGACATCAATAGTGAGATTTTTCCAGGTTTATCTATTCTTAGGACATCTATTACTAGACTGTTTTTATTTATTTATTTTTTAAGATTACATATACATATAAATTGTGTTTGGTTACATATTTTTATACATATTAAAAAAATTAGCTTAAGTAGGTTACAAAATAGACTCTCTTAAATGAATTAAGAATATAAAAATCAAATATTATTATTACTTCAGCAAAAAAAAAAAAAAAGAAAGATCCACTCCCAAAAAGTCTACCAAAAAAATCCTCAAAATTAATTTTGTTATATAAAAGAAGCGATTTGTTTTTATCTGCACCACTATCCCTAATAATAAATAAGTTAAAGGAAAAACATTATTTTCACATATATATTTGTCGAAAATTACTTGTAATTTGAAAAAGTTCTCAAAAAAAAAATTCAAAAAGCACTTTAAAAAATATACCGAGTAAATAAATTGACTCTCTCTTTCCCATCATAATGGGAAAAAAAATTGATTTTCTTTCTTCACTCCCTTACGCGGAGAAGAAAAAGACTAGGGAGAGTGAGAATGGAGCGGAGGGCCTTCGGATCAACGACTAGGAAATGCACAAGAACACAAAAAGTAAATGTGTAAAGGAAATTTATGCGCACCGCGTGAAAGCTGCATGGAAATGAGCGAACCAAAAGGGAAATTTCACCCGTTAGTGCACGCAAGCAAGTGAAATTACTGAAATTAAAAATCACATTGATGGTTATCAAAAGATTGAAGTGTACATAAATTGCCTTTAACTTTTTGGATTCATAAGAAGACTGGATAGTTGCATATCAGGCGTCCAAGTCAAGCCCACTTAGCAGAAATTCTGCATAAAATAAGCTTTTATTTTTCTAGTTGATTTTTTTTTGAACAGTTTATTGATAGGATAATTAATTAAGCAATATTGCTTCATGTATCACTTGCTTATTGTTGTTGAAATAAGTGAAATTCTCTTCTGTCTCATTATTTTTTAACTTTAAATGCCATGTATTCTCTCTTTCTTGAGTCCCAAGTGGCAGCACACTGAAAGCAACGCATTTTGTCCTGGGCAACCAATTCCAAATTCTACTACTTATCAATGAGATTCGACAAAAGTAAGGATTTAATAAGAAACAAACCTAAAACAGAATCACTCTTTCCAATTTGTTATAGCATTTGGGAAATTAAGAATGACTTATGAATGCTTGGTCAACTAGCAGAAGAGGTGCGGCTGTTCTTGAATTCCTCTCAAGGATATTTTCTTGCAGTTTCTCCAACAGAGCGACGCCCATAATAATTAGACTCTTCCCCCTTCCTCCTCTCTCAACCCTAGAAAAAGGAAATACAAATTAATTGAATTAAAACAGATATTAGAAGATAGAATAACAATAAAAACGGATTCAATAGTTGCCTAGATCGCCTTAATTACTACTTAGGTCAACTGTGGTTTTTTAAATGTTGCAGCAAAGAGTCATAAATCATAAAGCATGTTTATTTAGTATTATAAGAATACTGCTCCTGAAGCAAAGTAAATAAGATATATAACCGTTTAGAGAAATATTTTTTGTCTCTCTTTAGTTTATTATCAGTAGACAGGAAAAAAAAATAATTAAATTTATCAAGTATTCTGATGCCACTCAATTAGAAAACCCTTAATATTTTCTCATGAAGCCAGAATTTAATCCACCATGTTTAATTAAATTAGTATTATCCTCTTTTTCCCAACTTCAACAAATTTTCTTTTGTGATTTCTATACTTTCTAATAACAATCAAAGAAAATCCATCTTATATGTCGCCATTAGAAGAGCTTATTAAGCAATGGTATATATATTACATGTGAAACCACAAAAAATATAAATATAGTTTACATATATAACAGCAGCAGCAGCTTCAATGACTTGGCTTTTAGAGTTTCTCTGACATGGAGAAGCAGCCTGGTTTTGTAGTTGTCATGAGCTGCATAAAAATCAGACCAGCCATTGTTATGCAGCTCGGTCCCATAAGCATGCAAAAACTTACAAACAAAACAAGAATAAGGAGTGCTGAAAGCATCTCCTAACAGCTCTTCCTTGTTGTATCATCACACGCGGAAAGACCGCCCTAATAGCTTTGGTTCTTCATTAATTGAGAGGTATAGGAAAACTCATCCACCATTTAATTGGGTTGACGGTTCTAAGGGAAAACTGAAGATTAAAATAACGGGAATCGAGTTATCCTTCTGCAGAGACGAGGACGATTGGATGGTTCAAACGTAATCCCAAGACTAGATGGAAGGTTCCTGGGTTGGTGAACTCCCCTTATTTACCAAGAATGTACACAGACTCAAGTCATCATCAATCTGTCCAAGGACCAATATCTAAGTGCTTAGCGAAGCTAATCTTGTATTTATAACTGTAGCTTTGTTAACAACTTCTCTCCAGAATCTCTATTCATTTCATGCGGGTGTATTGGAAAAACAAAAAAATATAAAAAATGAGAGAGAGCTACCGAATTGACCCATTTGGCCTCCGGTTATTTTTTTTAAGGTCAAATGAGCATTGATCTGACCAAAAAAATATTAAAATTAAAATTAAAATTTGATTCTCTACCTTATTTATGAAAATATAATATAGGAAGTTCAAATAAAAATGGTATAACATTTTTGAAAAATCAAAGGCTGAAAGATGCTTTCAGACTTCTTCTCTTCCTAGTTATATAATATATGATTATATATGTTATATTAATTGACTTCGTCAAAGCAAATGCATGCAAGTAGCTGGTCGAGGTTTTCTTTAATAATCAAAAAAGAAAAAGAAAAAGAAAAAACCCACCCCGACATGTTTGTATATATGCCTGCGTTCTTGCAATTAGACTAACGATAATAGATTATTCTTTCAATTTCAGAATTCAAACAAAACGTTTTTCTTTTGACTGGATTGGTTTTCAATCTGAATTTTCTTTTCCACCGGAAAAGAACTAACGTAATACCTCCCAAAGAAGTGGCCTTCAGGAAGCAAAATGACGTTCTGTCTCGCTATTTTTCTTTGTGGAAAGTCATATACGTCAGAAATGACATAGCAGTCCATCGAAAAGGTATCCCATCAGATTGGAAACCGGTCTGTGGGATGCAAAATTTCTGACAAACATTTTACCTTTTCCAATCGCCATTACCTGTTAGAACGGAATTTTGTTTTATCTTAAAATATTTTCGATGACTCGTTCGTTAGAAATGTGCAAAGTAAAATAAAAAAGAATTTCCAACGGACTCCAATTGTCGGAAATTTAGTCCAAAAATCTTTTTTATTTTTTATATATTATTTATATGTTATTATTTCTATTTTGTAACTATAATTATTAATAATAATTTATAAACTATTATATAAGCTACTGTTACTAATTTATATAATCTCCAAGTTACAAGATATTATTACATATTTTATATAATTTATAAGTTATTATATAAATTATTATTATTAATTTATATGATATTTAAATTATAGGTAATTATTATTATTACTAGGATAAAATAAGAATTTTATTAATGTTGAGTATTTGAAATTCTAAAATTAGAATTATTAGTGTATGAAAATTTTTGGAAGAGACCCCAGAACTAATTAGTTCAAAATATGGGGTATTGGAAGTAAATTGATGGATTTGCTTGCTTATTGGTGGGTAATTTGCATTAAAAGCTTAATAATGGAGAGCCATGGCAAACTACATTCACTTTTGTCTTCACTAAAAACCAAATTGGTATTTCTTAATTAAGTAACCTCAAAAGTAAGTAACACTTTTCTTTATTTATTTTTTCAGTTTAATGAGTTAGAAATCTGTCTTTAGGAAACAGATTAGCAGCCATAGTTCGTTGAAATAACTTACTGCAATGTACTTGAAATTTCAGAAGAACTCGAGCTTTTCCCATGCTCGTTCGCAATCGTTATTGGTCAAGGTCTAGTTTAAGAGTTTTTCCATTTTTCTGCCCAGACCAAATCCTACGCTTATTTTTTATTGGTCAGAGTCAAACTCCAAGGGACACGGTCCTAACGCGTTCTCAGGGGCTGCGTCGAGTGTGTACAGCGGCCCCACCGGCCAAGTCTACAAAATGAACAGCCTCCATGGGAGCTCACCAGCATGTGCATGGCAATGACACAAAAATTAAAAAAGAAATAACTATCACTCTCTCAATAGCCTCTCCTGTCTCCACTATAACCCTTTCTTAACACCTCCATGCCAAAGCACAAACCTTCTTGAAGATGCTCTTCCCTCAAATCTTAATATTGCTGCTCCCAACCTCTTACCTATGTCAAAATGCTCTCGCATCATCTACTGTCGATGTGGGGCTGATTCTTGATCTGGGCAGTTTAGTCGGAAAGACGAGCCTGACGTGCATGTCCATGGCGCTTGAAGATTTCTACTCAAGTCACAACCGTACCACAAGGATTCGCCTCCATGTCAGAGATTCCAAGGACGACGTCGTTCAGGCAGCCTCTTCTGGTATATAGCAGACAATACCTTCTTCAATCTTTGTCCTTTCCCAATCGTTAGAAAAACTCATCCATTTTACATATAATTTTACTTGCAGCTATAGATTTGTTGAAGAACGTTCAGGTACAGGCAATACTAGGCCACTCAATATCCGCGCAAGCAGATTTCGTGATTGACATTGGCAAAAAAAGTCGAGTTCCTATAATTTCTTCGGCAACGAGCCCTTCTCTCTCGCCGATCGAGAACCCATACTTCATCGGGGCGGCGCAAAGCGGGTCCTCTCAGGTCAAAGCCATCACTGCTCTGTTCAAGATCTTTAATTGGAGAGAAGTGGCTTTGATTTACGAGGAGGGCGAGTATAGAAGAGGAATTGTTCCTTACTTAACCGATCAATTGGCACAAATGGTACCCAGGTGAGGTATCGAAGCGTGATCTCTGTATCAGCTTCAGATGATTTTATCCTTAAAGAAATGCACAAGCTCATGAGATTGGAGAACAGGGTGTTTGTAGTGCACATGTCACCCTCTCTCGCTTCTCGCTTTTTTTTTGAAAGCAAAAGAAGCAGGGATGACGAGGAAAGGATATGCATGGATCATAACAGACGTGCTCACAAGCTTCTTCGATTATTTAGAACCCTCTGTCAAAGACTCCATGCAAGGGGTGATAGGAGTGAAGCCTCATGTCCCAAATTCGCCTCAGCTTGACAATTTCACTAGCAGATGGAGAGCGAGGTTTCGCCAAGAGAACCCAGAAATAACTAGGTTTGAACTGAATGTGTTTGGTTTGTGGGCATATGACACTGTCACAGCATTAGCCCTGGCAGTGGAAAGAGCAGGTGTTTCTCAGTCGGAGTTCAAGAAAACCGAACCTGCCAGAAACTCAAAGATTTGGCAGGAATTGGAGTTTCAGAAAATGGTCCAAAGCTGCTTCAATCAATCCGGAACATCAGCTTGAACAGGGCTTAAGTGGAGAGTTTCATCTCGTCAATGGCCAGTTACAATCATCAGCCATAGAAATAGTCAATGTAATGGAAAGGGGTGGGAGGAGAATTGGATTTTGGACTCCTCAATATGGATATCCAAGAATCTGGAACCAGGTAACAAAATTAAGAGCACCAATAGTAAAAATTTTGGGCCTATAATGTGGCCTGGTGCCTCCGTTTCCGCGCCCAAAGGTTGGGAAATTCCGACGTGTACTGAAAGAAGATGAGGATTGGAATTCCTGCGAAAACTGGTGATTTAGGTGAATTCATAAAATTTAAAAGAGATTCCCAAACTAATGGTGTGAACGCCAGTGGTCTATGCGTAGATTTGTTCAGAGAGGTGATGGGTCATGGCCTTACCCGTTCAGTACGAGTTTATTCCCTTTGAAACTTCTGATGGACAGAGTGCTGGAAGCTACGATGATCTGGTCTACCAGATCTTTCTTGGGGTAAGCAATTTTTTTTTTTTTCTTCTCTAGCCGTGAATAAAGTAAAGTTTCTGATGCGTTGAAAATTGATGCGCAGAAGTACGATGCTGTGGTGGGTGATGTGACGATTACAGCGAACCGATCACGGTACGTCGAATTTACAGTGCCATTCATGGAGTCAGGGTGGCGATGGTGGTTCCAATAAAGAAAGACGAGAGGAAGAATTGGTTGATTTTCATGCAACCTCTAACAAAGGATATGTGGTTAACGACGGCGGCCTTTTTCGTATTCATAGGATTCGTAGTGTGGGTTCTGGAGCATCGCGTAAACAGAGAATTCAGAGGGCCACCTCTCCAGCAAGTAGGCACGGTATTCTGGTTCTCCTTCTCAGGCCTCGTTTTTGCCCAAAGTAAGTCCTCTTTGTCCATTCATTACCCCATTGAGAAATTATAAATACTAAAACTATGACAGGGCTAATCATTAGGAAGCAATCTCGAAACATTAATTTGTTTAAAAAACCCGCTGTCCAAAACAGCAACCCAAACCGTTTGCAAGAATAAAAAACAGAAAACAAAACTGACCCTAACTATTTTTGTTAAAAATTTAAAGTATATATTTTAACATTTGTGTATAAAATGAATAGGTGAAAAACAATCATACAAACCAACACTAAGGCCTAATTTTAATTTGTTGCAGGAGAGAGGGTAAACAACAACTTGGCAAGATTTGTGTTAACGGTGTGGATGTTGGTGGTGCTGGTACTACAGTCTAGTTATACAGCAAGCTTATCAACAATGTTAACAGCAGATAAGCTGGGACCAACTGTGAGAGACATCAAGGATCTTCTCAATAATGGAGGCAACGTTGGGTACCAGCAGGGTTCTTTTGTTGACGGCTTCTTGAAGAATATGCGTTTTAATTCCTCCAAGTTCAGGAATTACAGCTCTTTCAAAGAGTATGAGGAAGCACTTTCTAAAGAAGTAAGAATGGAGGAGTGGCTGCCATTGTTGACGAGCTCCCCTATTTAAAGCTCTTTCTTAAAAAATACCGCAACAAGTACATGATGGTTGGACCAATTTACAGGACTACGGGCTTGGGATTTGTAAGTTTCCGTCCCTTGAATTCTTTTCCGTTTTGTGCCCGGGTTTTCAAAATTAGTCTTATGCATTATCATTTAAGTTGAAAAAGCTAAAAGAAAAATGTTAAAAAATTGCTAATTAAGGCTAAAGTAGTGTCTGCAACAATTTGTTAAGGTGATTTTAAGTTTTTTAATACATAGAATTTTTTTTTTTTGAAGCATTTGAAAACTTGCTTCTAATTTTTACTTTTTTTTTTATTTAAGTAAGAAAAAAGTAGAATTATAAGTAAATTTCAGAAATATGCATAAGGAGGTGTATACTTCTAGTTATGAATAGTATTATAGTAGTTAAATAAAAACTATTTAAAACTTTTTTCTGAATTTTTTTCTTAATTTAAAATTATCCCATGAAATTTTTTTGGTATTTTCTATTTTTTTTTCCAAAATTGTTAAATTTTATAAAACAAATTACAAAATTTATATCCCAAAAATCTATATTACTACTTTTAAACTTTATAACATATTTTATAAATACATGAACTGTTAATTATAATTCAGTTTCACATAAATCTACCCACTTTTACCTTCCTCAATTTTAAAATTTGTACGAGTATTTGTAAAATACCGCCAAAGGAGTCTGGGGATTCTTAAGCTGCAGGCCATATTAGCTTCTGAATCTGTTTTGTGACAATTAACATAATAGGCATTTCCAAAGGGATCTCCCCTAGCACCCGAGGTTTCGAAAGCCATTTTAAAACTAGTGGGAAGAAGGTAAAGTAGCTGACATTCAACGCAAGAGGCTCGGGGAAGAAATTAGCAACCATATGGAAGAAGAAGAAGATGGGTTCAAAGACTCCTCGGACAGCCTCACGCTCGACAGCTTCAAAGGTCTCTTCGTCATTGCAGGGGCATCTTCCTGTTTGGCTCTCATTATATTCCTTTCTATCTTCCTGTGCGAGAACAGAGAAATACTCGTTTCCAACGCCTCGCTCAGGCAAAAGCTTGTTGCCATGGCTAAAAGCTTTGACGAGGAAAGAGAGAAGAAGCTCGTGAAGAAGAAAACAGATGAAGGGGAGAGTACAAGATTGCCCGACACGTGGTTCACATATCTCGGGATTTTTCTCGTCATGGTGATGAAGGGTTCTCTGCACCAGAACATGATACATGTACCTTAGAAATGGTATACAGGAACTAATCATATAACAAAAATTGGAGAAAATTTGCAGACATCAACCAAAGAGGCTGCTTCATAGCAACGTTAATTTCGGGGAACATTCGCGTAACTTCGCTGTCGGCATTTTTATTGTACAATCACACTCTTTTCAACTTCACATTTTATAAATTTTAGGTTAAAAAAATAAGAACTGGGTATTGGAAATATTACAAATTAATTTTATTTTAGTTTTTGATAATTCAAATGGATGAAAAATATGTCCTACAAAATCCACCATGGAACATATAATATAAATAAGTTGTTATTTTATTAACTTCATTCTCCAATTACGAAGTGAATAAAGTGATAATGTTTAGTGAACTACATTTATTGCGTTGTACATGGAGTCAAGTTGTCAAAACCCAGACTTAAAGCGACTATTGGAGCTTGACGTAGTGGCCACCCAACCCATATTTTAAGTCGAGCTTTTTACCATTGCAGTAAATTTTAATCTTTTTAATTCAATTTAAAAAAAGTAAAATTATATTGTGTAATCGGCTTGAGAAGTGTAAAGTTAAAAGCTGATTTGAAAATAAAAAAAACAAATTTAAATTGTTTAAAATAGCTTTAACAGCTTAATTTTTAAGTTTTAGAAATTTGAAAAAAAAATAAATACACAAAACTTGATAAACCCCCTGGAATTTGAAGAAATCAGATTTTTCAAGACCCTAAATTGAACTAGTTACAGTAACTAGTTTCTCTAAACCTAGAATTAGACATCAATAAGGTTTGACAAGGGAAGCCGTTCTTAGTTTATTAAAGAGTAAGTGGAGCTATTGGGTAATTTATTTGTGGCGTGATATCCAGCAAATACCGACAGTGCTCTGTGCGTTGTGGGGAAGGTGAAGACGCAGTCTCCTGTGCGCCTCAAAATTTCAACTTTCCCAAGAGGCCACTGCTTCTAGGCAGCTTTCTCAGTGGTACCGTACACCAACTTAAGCAGCTTACATGTTCAATTTTACTTGATTAATTAGTTATTTGAAAAAGAAAAGAAAAGAAAAGAGGGCTAAGTCATATAAATATCCTAAATGAATTAAATTGGGTTTTTTTGGGGATTTTTTTTATTTCCTTGAATAACCGGTTTAATAATCTTCATCTTGTGAGAACGTTTACTTGCAAGCATTTCCAAAGGGATCTCCCTTAGTACCGGATGTTTCAAGAGCGATCTTAGGTGTGACGGAGGGAGACAAAATGCTGAAGTCGAGAGAGAGTGGTTTGGGGAGGAAACTAGCTGCGCAAAACAAAATGGTTGATAACTTGATGGTAAACTCGGATAGCCTCACCCTGGACAGTTTAATAGCCGGGTTTCTTCTTTTTCGCTCTGGTCATATTCATTGCCATTTTCCGGTACTAAAATAAAACGTGGATATTCTAATCTCTGTGGAACCAGTCCGACAAAAGCTCACTGCCATGGCTAAAAACTTTGATGTGAAAAGGAGGACCTTTCCTCTGATGTATCCAAGAAAAGAAAAGCAAAATATGGAGGGAAGGAATTAGTGTCTGCAGAAGGTGCAGTTCCACAAAAGCTAGCTTGGACTGGCCTCAGAGTCCAGCAACCGGCAATTTCTCATCATACAGAAGGGATGTTCTCTAGAGATGGATTTCTAGAGAATTTTCTACCATGCCACGAGCCTGAACCCCGGTCCATGCTACCCAAAATTGTACACTACCCCAGAACGATAGTACAGTTGTTGCCTTGCCCAAAGCATTCAGGTTACCAGTTGTAGACATGAACCCCTTAATCTATATTATGGTTGGGAACTAGGAGTTGTGCAGCCCTTGCTGCAATCACTAATTTTAGGTACAAATGTGAATTACTTGTTGTATATTGCACTGTTGAGCTGCAGCCTTGTAATTTGAAATAGAGTTTCATAAAATATACATAGCCGTGAAAGGATAATTAATCTCTATGCACATTTGGAATGATGAAGAGAAAAAATAAAGAGGAAACCATGAAAACAGATACAAGGCACTTCTAAAGGCCATGTATTTTGTATGGATTTAAAGTATAATGACCTCCATAGCTGATGTCTCCCTGGAAGAAAGTGAAGAAATTTGGATACCAAATAAGACAACAAGATAGCACTTGACCCTGCGCTAGAGTGGCAAAAACAATCATAATGGCCGACAAATTTGGACTTACAGTAAATTGATGAGGTCAACATTTACACAAACTCAAATGCTCTGACAACTTGAGAACCAAAAATTCCTGACGTCGTGATGATATGACACCAAAACACCAAATGGAAGGGTCATCTATTAAAACACAAGGAAAATAACCAATTGGACAAAAAAAAATTAGAAGAAAAATGATTAGAAAGCTCGATATGAATGCAAGAGCTGCTTATAAGTCAATGAAGGGTTTTGATTGTTGTCTACTTTACAAAGGATAAGAAAATGCATATTAAGAAATTCCTTGAGATTTGAAGGTTAATCAAGATTAAACCAGTTTGAGTTTTTCTTGAGCTGCAAGTCATATTGCCTTCTAAATCTGTTTTGTGACAATTAACATTATAGGCATTTCCAAAGGGATCTCGCCTAGCACCCGAGGTTTCGAGGGCCATTTTGAAAGTAGTAGGAGGTAAAGCAGCTGAGATTCAACGCGAGAGGCTCGGGAAAGAAATTAGCAATGACAGGAAATAACAGGGAAACACTTAATTCCAACGCGTCGCTCCGGCAAAAGCTTGTTGCCGTGTTGCCGTGGCTAAAAGCTTTGGCGAGGAAAAGGAGAACAAGCTTGCGCAGAAAGCAAATGAAGGGATAGTAAAAGAATTGCCCACCATGTAGTTCACATATCTTGAGATTTTCTCATCATGGGGATGAAGGGTTCTCTAAATCGGGACATGATACACGTACCTTAGAAATGGTTTGCAGAGCTAATCATATAATAAAAATTGGACAACATTTGCAAACATCATCCGAAGAGGATACTTCACAGCAACGTCAATTTCGAGAAACATTCGCGTAACTTTGCTGCCTGCATAATCATATAAATTATATAATCATCAATCAATTTGAGAATGAGTGTCAAGGATAATCCCCGGACTTGAGCTCTTAATTAATGTTAATCTTCTACTAAAATAAGTCGAGTTTCAACTGAAGCAGACTTTCAAATCCATTACTTAATTAGTAATATTGCAATTTCCCCCTACTTGCAGGTACGTAGCTTACTCCTCAATATTCTTATTATTCTATTATTTTTATACCAATTTAAATAATTTTTATACCAATCAAATGGGCGATGCTGCGGGCAGTCTCTTTGTCTCTTTCCTTCTCTTTTAGTATTCAATGTCAGCATTTTTTCATAAATTTTTAAATTAATAAAAATAAGAACTGGGTATTGAAAATATCTTATGATTAAATTTTGTTAATTTCTGATAATTTTTCAAATGGTTGCAAAATATGTCCTACACAATCCATCATGGAAAATATAATATAAATAGGTTATGAGTTTATGAACATTATTCTCCAATTATAATAAAGTTATATTGATTGTTCAATTACATTTATTACATGGTACATACATGCAGTCAAGTTGTCAACAGTCGGTTCATCAGATTCTCCATTAATCAAGACCCAGACTTGAAGCCACCTTGCTTGACGCAATGGCCACCCAACAACCCTATAAATTTAATCAATTAGTCCGGCTTCTAACGTCAACTATCATTGCAGTAAATATAATCTATTTTGAGGTTTTAATTTATTAAAGAATAAGCGCAGTTACTGAGTAATTTCTTTGTGACGTGATACCTTGCAAGCTGGTCTCCCGGGAAGGAAGACGATTGATCATACCAACGGAGCAAATACTAATTTACAGTGGTTTGTGCCTTGTGAGAGAAGGTAAAGACGCCGTCCCGTGCGCTTCAAAATTTCAACTTTCCCAAGAGGCTTCTGCTTCTAGGCAGCTTCCTCAATGGGAGTAGAGTTCCCCACTGAAGCCGCTTGCGCGTTCAATTTTATTTAATTAATTAGTTAAATTAATTATTAAAAAAAAGAAAATAAAAGAAAAAGCAAGTCATGCAGGCGTCCTCAATGAATTAAATAGGGCAGAATCATGATGTGGGCTCTCTCTTTCCTGCTCCCTTGAATCTTTCAGTACTAAATCTGCATGTAATCCAATCACAAGTACATGGTAAAATAACGTTTGCTTCAACTTCCAAATTTTGATTCTTCTCCATTGACTCGGATATGTAGCCTTCACCTGCTACACACGGCAAGCCCCATCTGTCCAAGACACGAGGAAATTTGGTTTTATATTTGGAACCCACTTCGAATTAATACCGCCTTAACTGTCACGGCAGATGGGTTGAAATTAAAATCATCTAAGTTGAAAATCATACTACTAATACTTAAAAGCAAAACTTTTGATTCCGGAGACCCTTTTGAAGCTCAAAATATATATGGGTATGCATCTTTTCACCTCGTAGGTTAGTCCATCAATTTATAGAATAACTCTTTGCCGAGTAGGTGTCATCAAGTGGAGGGTATTTTGGTAGAAATTTTTGTTGAAAAAGCACTAAAGAATTCTTAATGTTTCTAACTTTTAAAACATCTTAATTATTAGGTTTTTTTCCTTAAATTTCAAAATATTTTGCATCAACTATCCACTAAATTTTTGCTTCCAAAAGGCAATGTCTTCTCTGCATGAGCTTGTTATTTGAATCTGTAATTAGGTAGAGTGTTATCATCTTTCACGATATGATTGGACAGTGCTCACAAAGTCAACAAGTTAATAAAGCAATAGTCTTTAATGCAAAATTTAGTATTTTATTAGCACAATTTATGTGTAGACGTAATTGAAAAAAAAATGCTTATATAAGAAGATGGTATACACAACTCAATTCAAAGGAAATTCCCCGTATGAAAACTAATTTATTTTAGATTTTAAAATTGTTATTCTGGTCTCTTTTTTTTGTCTTTATTTTATACATTAAAGGAATATATCGAGAGATAGGAAGGTAAGAGTCAAGAATTACATATCTAACTTTTAAATGAGTTTGTAAGTATTTTATTAGATCAATTAGGTTTTGAATTTACTTTTTCCCCCTCATCGTTGATTGTTGAATTTTCCAAGTTGGCCCATGGGTTTGATTCGTTGGGAGGCCAGTTGACAACAAATGGTAGATCAGGTCACCTCTCCCTCTCTCCCACCTTTTTAATGGGGAATTCTCCATTGTTATTGTGAAATATATCAAACACAAATTGAGACAAACTAGAATATAACATGAGGGTACAAACATTTTAAAAAAAAAATAATTTTATTCATAATAAAATAAATTTGGAAATGATGAATATTGAATGCATGTAACCATAGGCTGACCCTGTAGCTAGTTTGGGCAAAGAAAGCAGCTCGTCCTCCGCGTTTAATGTAATTTTGTTTTGTACTAATCTTATTTCATCAATCGAAAAGTCTTAGGAAAGGCAACGTGGACACGTCAAATCTGATTTACACTCCAAAACACATATAATGTTACACTTAGTTATATGGGTTTGTGATCTACAAGAGCGCAAATAGAGAGAAAATTCTTTACTCAAATTTTAAGGAGGAATAATTTTCTTTCTCATCAAAGATACAGAGCTCCCTCAAGATCACCTTATTCGCATCCCAACCCTTCACCCCCTCAATGACAATGTCTACAAGAATTAGCCTCTTGCTAACTCAAAAGTCGAACACTTCCCCACACCTACTCCCCATCGGATCGCAGAGAATGCTCTAACTCTCTCTTTAAAATGGAACCCAACTATTTGTGTATCCAACCTACCTGGCCGGTCAAATTAACTACTTATTAAATGAGGCAGCTCACCTACACATTTAATTACAAGATTTAATTGCACCGGCAAGTTGTGTATTTTGATTTATTTAAAAATTAATTTTTCATTAATCACAATTCAATTTAGCACTTCTCTTTTTGAATACAAGAATTGGAATAAAGAAGCCAAGAAATTAAAGAGGATAAAATTAAAATATGAATATGATAAGATAATATCACATTATGCATAGAAAGAGGTTGGAAATTATAAATATTTTTTTCAAGTTTGATGCCAAAATGAAGTGGTTGATTCAATTAGAAATAGAACATTGGACTATAGATATATATATAAACAAAGAATTTGAGAATGAGTTTCAAGGATGAATCCCGTGACTTGAGCTCTTAATCTTCTACTAAATTAAGTCCATTTTCAATTCCACCTACTTGCTGTTTACTCTCCACTTTTGTCTATTATTTGACTTGACCCATTAATTTTAGTAACCAATAAGACCCTAAACTTCAAGAACAAAAACCCAATTTAATTTATTTTTCCAATTAAATAGGCGATGTCGTGGACACTCTCTTTATTTTCCATCATGGAAAATATAGTATAAATAGTTTATTAGTTTATTAACATTATTATTCTCCAATTATAAAGTGATAATGGTTGGGTGAATTACATTTATTACATGGCACACACAGTGAAGTTGTCAACAGTCCATTTATCTTTATTAATCACAACTCCTACTTGAATTGAAACAACTATATGGATGCTTGACACACATCGCCCACTTAACCCTGTTTAATTAAATAATCAAGTCAAGCTTATTTTTACCATTGCTAATAAATTCTAATCTATTTCTTTAATTCAGTTTACAAAAAAAAAAAGTACAATTATATTGTGTAAATGGATTGACCAGTATAAAATTAAAAGTTGGTTTGAAAAAAGAAAAAATCAATACTTCAAAAACTTAGTTTTAAGTTTAAGAAATTTAAAAAGAAAGTGAATCCGTAATCTGTGGAGAAATGAAATACACAACTTGGCAAAGCCGTTGGAATTTGAAGAAATCTGATTTCTAGAATTAAACAGGATCTTGATAAGGTTTAACAAGGGTAGGCGGTTTTAATTTATTAAATAGTAAGTGGAGTTATTGGGTAATTTCTTTGTGACATCAAGATTAAAAAATATAATTTATTTAATATTATATTCTAGTTGACAGTTAAATTAAGTCATACCCAACAGGACAATTACTAATTTACTGCAGTTTGTGCCTTGTTAAGGAAGGTGAAGACCCGGTCTCTTGCGCACTTCAATTTTCAACTTTGCCAAGAGGCTTCTACTTCTAGGCAGCTTCCTAGTCACCAACTTAAGCAGCTTACGTGTTTAATTTTATTTAATTAATTAGTTAAATAAATTATTGAATAGCCAAGTTATATATGGATTAATTTATTTGATATTAAATTTAATTTATTAGATTAGACACTGTAATATTCATTTAGATCAATATATTAATTTAATGACAATTAAAATCATTAATTCGTTGGTTTATAACTTAATATCAAACAGAGAGGAAAGAGGAAGACCATGATGTGATGTGGGCTGTCTCTTTCCCGCTCCCTTGAATCATTCATTACTAAATCTGCACGTCATCTAATCACAAGTATATGTAAAATAAAATGTGCTTCAACTTCCAAATGTCTGTAAAACCGGTAGGAGAGGGGTTGTTCTTCATTGACTTGGACATGTGGCCATGACCCGCCACACACGGCAACACCAATCTATTTCGAATTTTAAGATTAACATTGCCTTGACTATCAGCAGCTTGCTGGTCGAATTGAAATCATTTAAGTTGAAAATCACGGTACTAATACCCAAAGCGAAACTTTTTGATTCGAGGGACCTTTTTGAAGTTCAAAATATGGGGTCATCTTGTAATTGATCTATCAATTTACAGAATGACTCTTTGTCAGGGAATAAGTGTCGTCAAGTAGAGAGTATTTTATCCAAAAAAAACTTTTAAAAAAATTCTTGATGTTACAAAATTTTAAAACGTCTAAGATTTTTTCATAAATATTTTATACCCACTAATAAAATTCTTGATGCTTCCAAAAGGCAATGTCTCCTCTGCATGAGCTTGATATGTGATGAGGTAGCCTATTACTATCTTTCACAGTTTGATTAGGCATTACTTGCAAAGTCCACTAAGCCAAATCAATAATCTTATAAAGAAAAGAAAAAGAAAAAGAAAAATATAGGATTGTAGCACAAGTTGAGTGCAAACATAATTGAAAAGATGCTTATGTAATATGGTATACACAATTCAATAGAAAGGAAATACCCAATATGAAAACCAAATTATTTGGATTTTAACTTATTTGTCCCGGTTTTTTTATTTTTTATTTTTTTTTACATTAAAGGCATAAATCGAAAGATAGAAGATGGAGAGGGTTAAAAATTAAATTTCTAAGTAAGTTGTATAAATATTTTACAGTTAAATTAAGTTTTAAATTTATTTTATATATCATTGTTGCTTGTTAAATTTTTAAGTTTTCCCGTGGGTTTGATTTGTGGGATGGCCGATAGATAAGCCTGTGTGTGTTCAAATCAAAACCTCTCTCTCTCTCTCTCTCATCTTTTTTTCTAGAGGAATTCTCTATATTAATTGTAAAATCAACATATATTGAGATAAATTAGAATATAAAATGAGGGTAAAAAAATTTTTCTTAAAAAAATTAAATTTATAAAGTGATTTAATAATTAAAAAATAATTTTATTCAAAATAAAATAAATTATTAAAATTAATTTAAAAAATTTGGAAATGAAGAGACCTAAACAATGTTTCTCTCACAGAATCGGTCACGGAGGTTGAGTTGAAAATTGAAGATTTTGAACATGAAAGAGAGCAGCTGCTCCTCCGCGTTTAATGTGCTTTTGTTTTGTACTGAAATGTCAATTTTGAATATCCTTTTCAGATTTCATCTACCGAAAAGTCTTCATTCTTGGCAAAGGAAAAGTAGACACGTCAAAATTGAATCCCACTCCAACTTGGTTTATTTTGATACGATGTATTTAATATTAAACTATATATTTAATAATTATTAAATTAATATTTAATATTAATTTAATAATTATTAAAATTATGAATTCATAAAATTAAGACTTAGTATCAAAAATATACGTCCAAAACCCATATTAGAGTCATACATGTCAATGTGAAAGTTGCGTATCCTTCAACTTCTAAGTTCAAGATGATTCTCATTTCTTATTAATCAAGATAGTTATGATATTTCACTTAATCTTATTTTATAATAATAATAATAATAATAATGTAGTAGGTTGTCCCGGTCAAACGTCAGCGGCCTCAGCTTGGCCATTTTTTTGGATAAATAAGATTCTAGAGTGTGCGGTCGAACTACAGTGCACGTATTCCTATATAAATATCAGACGGCATTCTTCCATTCTGCTCCTCTACAGAATGCCCGCATGCCATTTGCTTTATCAAAAACTATAATATGCCCATCTGCTTCCCCCTCTTGCTCTCTCCTTTTTAGTATTTCTAAAGGGCCCTCATAATTAGCTTGTTGATCGCAGATACAAGCAATTAAATTAACGACCCAACTCAGTTTTTGGAATGGACAGACACCTAATTTTCATGCTCAGCTCTTGGACCAGATGCGCTTCCCTGCTTGTGCTGGTCTTCTTGTGCTCTCATATTGGTGCAATCGCCGGTCGAAATGCAAGCGCATCCGTGTTTGATGTAGGCCTCATTCTTGATCTCGATACCACTCTGGGGAAGACGACCCGGACCTGCATAATAATGGCGCTTGAAGATTTCTATGCAACTAACGAGCATAGCAAGAGGATTGTAATCCACACCAGAGATGCCAAGAGCGATGTTGTGGAGGCTGCCTCAGCTGGTACGTTATTATCTTCTTCAATTCAACCCCCTGTTCTAATTCCCTAACTTCGTATCCTAGCGTTTAAAAACAGAATTAAATAACAATGTCTGAACGAGTACTCTTGGTTTCCGTTTCTGTTTCTTCCAGGGGACAACTCCGGCCAATCTTTCCTAATAAACTTGCGTGACTCTGTAGTTATGTTCGTACTCACATGCTTATCCATGCTTCTGGTTTCGCTCGAGTTGTATGACCACAGGTTTTGGTGCTTTGTTTTGCAGCTATAGACTTGTTGAAGAACGTCAGAGTACAGGCAATACTAGGTCCCCCGAGATCCACCCAAGCAGATTTCATTATCAACATTGGCAACAAAAGCAGAGTCCCTATAATTTCCCCAGCCACGAGTCCTTCCCTCTCCCACAGTGAAAACCCCTACTTCATCCGGGTCTCGCAAAGCGGAAACTTCCAGGTGGAACCCCTCACAGCTCTGCTCAAGGCCTTCGGTTGGAGGGAGGTGGTCTTAATTTACGAAGACAGCGAGTATGGCACTGGTATTATTCCCTACTTAACCGATGCCTTGGCACAGAACAGAACCCAGGTCACGTACCAAAGCGTAATCTCTGCCTCAGCTTCCGATGATCACATCGAAGAACAACTCTACCTGCTCATGACGATGCAGACCCGGGTCTTCGTGGTTCATACGTTGCCTCGGCTTGCTTCGCGCTTATTTTTGAAGGCAAAAGAAGTTGGCATGATGAGCGAAGGGTATGCTTGGATTATAACAACTGCGCTCACGGATCTCTTGGACACCGTGGAGTCCAATGTTATAGATTGGATGCAGGGGGTGATAGGAGTGAAGCCTTATGTTCCGAGATCGATTCGGCTTGACAATTTCACACGGAGGTGGAGGAAGATGTTTCGAAAAGAATATCCAGAAATGGATAGGTTTGAAATGAACGCGTTCGGGTTGTGGGCGTATGACAGCGCAACAGCCTTGGCCATGGCGGTGGAGAAATTGGGTAATGCCCGACCCGAGTTTAAGAATCCTGCTCCGGAGAATTCGAACTTGACGGACTTGGCTGCAATTGGGACCTCAGAAATGGGACCGGAATTCCTCAAATGGCTTCGAAATGTTCACATAAGAAATGGGTTGAGTGGTGATTTTGAAATCATTGACGGGCAGTTACAGTCGTCAGCCTTTCAGATAGTGAATGTGATTGGGAAAGGAGAGAGGGAAATTGGGTTCTGGACTCCAACCCATGGCATATCAAGAACTCTAAACCTGGGCAATAAGAATTATTACACGACCAGTAAAGATGATCTTGGAGGCATAATATGGCCCGGTGATCCCGGAGTTCAACCCAGAGGTTGGGCGATTCCTACGAACGGGAAGAAGTTAAGAGTTGGAGTTCCGGTGAAAGGTGGATTAGGTGAATTCGTGACAGTAGAAAGGGATCCTCAAACCAATGCTGTGAAAGCCAATGGCTTCTGCATAGATGTGTTCATTGAAGTGATAAATTCACTGCCATATGCTGTTCCGTACGAATTTGTTCCCTTTAATACTTCAGAAATCTATGATGATCTCGTTTTCCAAGTTTTTCTCGGGGTAATCAAACTTTTTCTTTCTGGATCACTTTAATTTTTCTTGTTGAGGAATTAATTAATAAAAAATTAATGGATCGCTGCAGAACTTCGATGCAGTAGTGGGGGATGTGACGATTTTGAGGAACAGGACCGAGTACGTGGATTTTACATTGCCATACACGGAGTCAGGGGTGTCGATGGTTGTTCCGATCAAGGACGACCAGAAGGGGAACGCTTGGATATTCATGAAACCTCTAACGGCAGATCTTTGGTTGACGACAGGAGCATTTTTCATATTCACAGGCTTCGTGGTGTGGGTTTTGGAGCACCGTGTGAACAAAGCATTCAGAGGACCGCCTCGCCAGCAAGTTGGGATGATGCTATGGTTCTCCTTCTCTACTCTCGTTTTTGCCCACAGTAAGTAATGAAGTACATGAATAATGAAACAGTCACCACCTAAAGTGTACAAGTTTTTGCAAATATGATCCCCTCATGTCTTAGTTTTTGAGATTTAAACTCCTAAACCACCTGCATTCTCCTGATGGCACTCACCCGCTTTCCTTCAAACCGTTAATGGTTTGTTGACCACTTAAAGGGCTGTCCGAGTTGGACTAGCTCAAATCGCGTTAACTATTTTTAGGCCCGATTCTCGAAATTTTGACGGCCAGGTTTATGATCCATTTACTACTGGTGGTGTACGAGTCCTACTTTGGATTAGTTCAATTTGGACCTTCCACATGCATCTCAAATGGGTTATTAGCAATTTGACCGTAGACAACTAGTTGTGTAGGAGTTATTCGGCAAATTCAAATGGTTTATGATGTTTATTCCAAAAATTAATACATGAGACTGTCACTCTATCAATGACTTCTTAGGGAATCGCCATCCATTTTTCCGATCTTCTTTTTGGAAAATGAAATAAAAAATATATGGAGTTTGGGCAAAATTTATTTGATATATCTTTTTTTTGGCATCAAGAAGCAACCCAACCCTGATTCTTTTGCTTTGCAGGGAGAAGGTAATCAACAACTTGACGAGATTTGTAGTAATAGTGTGGTATTTGTGGTTCTGGTGCTGACATCAAGCTATACAGCCAGCTTAACCTCAATGTTAACAGTGGCAAAGCTCCAGCCCACTGTCACTGACATCAAGGATCTTATCAAGAATGGGGAATACGTTGGCTACCAGCAGGGCTCCTTCGTTGATGGGCTCTTGAAGAACATGAAGTTTGATCCCTCCAAATTCAAGAATTACAGCACTATTGAACAGTATGATGAAGCACTTACTAAAGGAAGCAAGAACGGAGGAGTTGCTGCCATTGTTGACGAGCTTCCCTACTTAAGGATCTTCCTCAAAAAGTACTGCAAAAAGTACATCCTGGTTGGACCAACTAATAGGACTGAAGGCTTTGGATTTGTGAGTTCTGTTCTAATTTTTTCTTCTGTTATTTCCAAAAAATAGCATGTTTAATTCTAATCATCTTACTTGCAGGCATTTCCAAAGGGATCTCCCTTAGTTGCTGATGTTTCAAAAGCTATCTTAGATGTGATAGAGGGAGGCAAAATGCTACTACTGGAGAGAGAGTGGCTTGGGGGGAAACTGGCTACGCAGAAAAAGATGGGTTGACAGTAAACTCGAGAGCCTCAACTTGGACAGTTTCAAGGGTCTGTTCTTAATCGCCGGGATTTCTTCTTTTTTGGCTCTCATCATATTTACTGCCATTTTCCTGTACGAAAACAGGGATATTCTAGTCTCAGAGGAACCAATCCGGCAAAAGCTCGCTGCCATGGCTAAAACTTTTGATGAGGAAAAAGAGGACCTTTCATCTAGTGTATCCAAAAAAAAATCAGCAAAAAATGGAGGGATGGAATCAGTGTCTGCAGAAGTAGCAGTTACGCAAAATGCTAACTTGGACTGCCACAGAGTCCAGTAATTAGCGTTTTTAATCATACAGAAGCGATGTTCTCAAGAGATGAAGAATTTTCTACACCAGTACCTGGGACCCCGGTCCATAATGCCATCGAAATTGTACGAACTACCCAAGAATGACGAATATAGCTGTTGGATTGCTGTAAAGCATTCAGGTTACCCCGTTGTAGACATGAACCCTCTGGTCCTTGCCTTTTTTTTGGTGGGGGAGGGGGGGGGGGGCGGGGGGGTGGTGTTTGTTGGCGATTGGGAATCAAAAATTGTGCACAATCACCTATTTTAGGTACAAATGTGAATCACTTGTTGCATCGTTTCACTGTAGATTTCCAGTCTTTTGATTTGAAATAGGTGTTCCATAAAACATACATAGAGATAAAAGGATAATGGAATCTCTATGCACATTAGGAATGATGAAGAGGATAAAAAAAAGAAGAAACGAAGAAAAGGTACAGGACACTTCCAAAGGCAATGCATTTCAGATGGATTTAATGAATAATGACCTCACTGGGCTGACGTCTCACGGAGAAATTGAAGAAATTTGGATACCAAATTAAACAACAAAATTAGCACTCGATCCTATGCTGGAGTGGCAAAAACAGTCATAGTGGTCGACAAATTTGGATTCATAATAAATTGATGAAATCAACATTTACACAACTCAAATGCTCTCACAACCGGAGCACGAAAGAATTCCTAACCTCGTAATGATACAACACCAAACTACCAATGAAGGGTCATCTATTAAAACAAAAAGGAAAATAAGCAATTGGACAAAAAATAGAAATCAAAAGAAAAATGATTAAAAAGCTAGATATGAATACAAGAGCTGCTTATAAATCCACGAAGGATTTTTGATTGTTGTCTACTTTACAAAGGATAAGCAAATGCATATCAAGAACTTCATGAGATCTGACAGATGAAATTGATTGGGCTGAAACAGAAGCAGTTGGGCTGTTAAGATCCGATCCCCATTGGCAACCTTAGCTTTTCCGCTCAATCTCTCCATTGCATCTGGCAAACATCTACAAACCAATCATCTTCAGGAAGTACGCTGTAAACCACCAATAACATTGAAAATTAGCCGCAAGAAACCACAACCTAGTACTATATGATAAGACTTGCCAATAAAGATGCATGTATACATCTTATTAACACCTCCATACACACACCCACTTGTGTTTCACAACTAAATATTCCAAACAAACGGGGAAGAAGGGAGTTCAGGAGGCAGGTGTATACACCACCCAAAGATATATAATAAAATTAACTGTAGATAATAACAAGAAATTGGATTTTTTTTCATGATAAGATATAAGAGGCCAAGAGTACCCACTTTGAAAGGATAAGCACATGCACCTTGGCTGTTCTTTTTTTTTTTTTTTTGGGGGGGGGGGTGTTGGTTTCAGAATTGGTGGATATTGCCAATTCATTTTAAGCCATGCTAAAAAGTGAATTGTTAACCCATGGAAAAATCAATAAACAATAGCCCACACATATTGTATATAAAACTAAAACAAAACCATGGAATTCCATGGCAAAAGGACCTACAAACCAAACTACTGCAGCTACCTGTATGGATCCATCCCTGTTGCAGCAAATGCTTGCAGAGCTTTAGATATGATGTCATTAACAACTCGGTTCAAATTTCGAGATAGATAACGCCCTTGGGAAGCAAAGCAAATAACAAACTTCATATCCAAACAGAACTGAACATGAAACAACGGGGTTAATAACTAACAAGTTCATCAATCCATGTAACAAGAAGCTAAATGGTTATCAATTGTACAAACCTGTTGAAGACCAAGAGGGCCTAATGGCCTTGGTCCTTCCTCAATATCATCCCAAAAACTATGGTCTTCTGAAAGCCATAAGATGACCGTTTCTGTAAGTCTCATCAATAGCAATGTGGCAAATCTTTCCCTGCCAACAAACATGTCTGCTGTGCGATACTAGCCATTCTGTTAAGTTTGGTATAAAGCTCCTGAATAATGATACAGACAAGAAGGGTTAAAACCAAGATAAAAGACTGGTAACATGAAAACAAAGAGGCAATTATTTCACATGAAATTAGAAGAAAGGCTTATTAATGAATTATTGCCTAAATGATGGTTAAAAAACAAATCAATTTTTATAAACAATCTTCTTATTGATAATCAAGGTGCAGAGATCAGTTCGTTGCTTTCTTTCTTTCCTTTTCTTTAATTAGTTGGACTGAGATCGCTTTAGTTGAGCCTTTTTGATATTAGACTCAACTCAATCCAGTACTTATTTATGGAACTTTGTTGCTCAAATAATGGGTGATCCAATGCAATATTTTCTATTGAGTCCATATATGTCACCTTGAACATTGATTACAGAAGCAGCAATACAGTTTCCTGAGCAGTGATTCCCTCCAGAGGTACATAAAAGGTTTGGGTTAGGTTGGGTAATAATGGGGTGGTGCAAGGTGTGGATCTCACCTATATAGGAGATCTAGTTCAGAAGGGCCAGTAACCAAATAGAATAGTATCCATTTTGTTGTCATCCATGGAGGTTAAGCAGCTGGAGAACTGGCTAAAGCCAAACTGTGAGGAGAGTGATGACAGGCCACACCCAAAGCCCACCAGGTCAGAGCATCGAGTCTCTGTCATGGAAGTAGTCCAGCATGATCAAACCACATCACAATATGCTCTTTATTTTTGTTATTTTAAACTTTTCCCAACCTCAACACTTCTCAGCTGTATTACCTGTAATCTTCTACAACTAAAATATAATCCAATGCCATTGTCTTCTATTGTAGACTAAATATGACAGCAGTATCCATGGGCAGATACCCACACCTGACATTTGTATGACATGGTTTCCCATACTTCATCCTGACTTCTACATTTGTCAACTAATAAACTAGGTTCTAAGCTCCCGGAGGAGCAAGACTAAGTAAAAAAATGAGAAATTATTGAAATCACTATGATGAACAATCAAATATCACCACATTAACCCAAGTAGTACTCTACATATGTGCATGATTTTAGAGAATCAATACATAAAAACGTTATCTAAAAACATGCATTTCAAAGAAAAAATAGGCACTAACAGATGGAAGAAATAATCTTTACAACATATTAAATCAACATTGTTGCAAAAGCTTAAACTATTAGGAACAGCCAAACAAAGTAAATTAGGCAATCAAACCATAACTGAATCAACATAACAGTAAAATATTAGTCACTTCAGATCTGCAAGACTCCCTATGCATTCAGGATGAACATAATCTCGCAACAGAAAATGGGATTATGTTCTGGCATACATATACCACTAAATGGTAAAGAACTACTTACAACATATTAATTATCAACAATGCAAAATAGTAAACTATTAGGGACCAGCCAAACAATGTATAGTAGGCAATCCAAGCAAAACTGAGTCAACATAATAGCAAAATGTTATAGTCACTTCATATATGAAAAATTCCCTGTGCTTTCATGGTGAAGATGAACAACACTTCAGAGATTGTCAAAGTGGTCAGATAAAGTTCAAAACGTACACACATGCAACAATTGTGCAGATCTAGATGAGCTACTTGCATTTATGTTTTAGAGAAAATAATAAAATAGAAAATGTGAAACACTGCCATAGGCAGATGATGAGCTTTCCAACTATTTACCATGAGCAGATTTAAGCATTAATAGAAAACATTGTCACAATAATCAAGCATGTAATCTTCTGAATTCATTCAGTTACCCCCCCCCCCCCCCCCCCAAAAAAAAAAAAAAAATGCCACCCTAGTTGCAAAGAAACAGGAGGAATAATAATGGTAGATAAATAATAGCCCAGACAAAGAAATAGAATGCATAAAGCACCCATATACCCATAATAACATATTGTGAAAGCCAGAAGCAGCAGAGAGAGATAGAAAGAGGTATTATATAATATTTGCATAAGCCAAAATACTAAAAGCACCCATGTTTTGGATACCTGGAAAATTGGGGAGGGAAACCATTCTATTTCATCTACATTTCCATCCATGTTTATATACATGTCTGCATTAAGATGACTATCACCATCCTCAGTGAAAATAAGATCCAAAGCATGCTGTCTACAAAAGCTATCCTTTAGCCTATCTACTGAAGCAACAAGACGCCTTCTCCATTCTCTCTGCTCAGGATGACGGTTTTGCCTATCTACAGGTTTTCTACGAGGATCATCTCTATAGTTAGCCTGAGACAATGGTGTCAGCTTCATGGCTGCACGAGGTAAAAGTTCATCTGCTAATAATGATGCATTTGCAAGCAAGGCGATTTGCTGGCTTCGGTATCAGCCATTCGAACAATTTTATTTCCCGAACCTTCATAGTTTGCTTCTTCTTCCATGGAACCAGGTAATGCTTTTATAAGCATGCTAACATATGAATTAAATACCTGGAACAAACCTTCCAATGTTTTGCCACCTAATTGCATGCTCAGCAGGGGTCCTACATCCTCAAAGAAATCCTGCAAAATCAGCTAAAACATCAGCAAAAGCAATCGGAGGTACAGATCATCAACATTCACAAATTATTATACCATATAAGAAAATTGAATAGAGCGTTAAAGACCAATGCCCAGTTCTCAAACATGAACAAGCTCAAAATCATTACCCATTTCTCAAGACACTTGAAGAAGTAAACATTTGAGAAATCGCATGATAGGATTAATCAAGTAATGCAAAAGTATTAAAATGGAAGACAACTTCTCAAGCAATCTCAATCAGTAAGGATGCGAGTAAATCACATCATTCAACTATCTAGGTACTTAACTGTCATTTAAGACTATCTAAACAGCAAGGTGTGAACAGTTAGGAATCCAAAATGCATCTGAAGATAAAAAAATAAAACCACAAGGAGACATTGGAGAATACACAGCACCAAAGACAAAGTAGGTCAGTCAAGTTCATATGAACACCTGCATCGTCTGCACATGCATTTCAGTCAAAACCCCATATCAATTCTCACATCCTTAAATATATGTTAGGTTTTTAAGTTATTATGAAGAGAGCATATTTCAAATATATTAAGACATAAAGAAAAAAGACAGGAACTTTGTGCATCAGAAGAATTGAAAAAGGATTTTAGAGAGTGCAGAATGCTTCACAGACATGGTTCCTGAGGAGATTTAGGAATGCTTCAGGGATATCAAATATCTGAAAAACTTAAATTCCAGAAGTGCGTCCAGTATAGTAGTGAATATCCTAATTGAAATTTTTCTGTAACTAAACCAAGATTTGACTAAATTGATAAGTTGATAAACCCTCCTCCCCAAAAACTAACCAAAGAGAAGGAGAAGGGAAGAAGAAGAAAAAGAAGGGACAAGGAAACAAAAGGGATGAAAGTAGACAATTAAAGTATGGATAGGTGGAAAATATGGCTTACATAACATAGCAAGGCAAAATAAATTTGTGATGTCAAAAGTGTTCAGACAGATAAAAGCAGACAACTATTTTCAGAGAAATTGCAATCGAAGCTTTCTCACCTGAACCATCAGATTGAACCGATGGGCACTACTAGAAAGTTTATGCTGATATGCCGAAGCACCAAGAGATGAACTTGAAGATCTGCCAGATTGACGTGTAACAGGAGGGTAAGTAAGTTCCCAATCATCAGCAGCAGCCATGGCTGCAGTGCTCTCTTCAATACGCTTTATGTTAGCATCTAGTGCTTGTTCAACACTAGGTCTGAAGAGTTTCAGAAGCACAGGGCAGAGTGCCAAGCCACGAGCTTCCAGCAAGGTACAATGACCCAAAGCTATTTGCACACACTCAGCTGCAGCCCTTAAACCTCCAGCAGCTGCAGATGAAGCTAATGCATGTCTTTTTACTAGGAGAGCAAAAGCCTCAATTTGCTTTGTTGCCCACATCACAAGCTCAGAAGTGTAGGCTGGCTCTTTACCAAATATAGCAGAAGAATCACTGGCTGCTTGAGCAATGGCAGAGAACACAAGCTGTGAAAGTGCAGCAGTATATGCGCCTCCATATGAGGTGCTCGAGGGACGAAGGCTTTGCATGTTATACTGATATCTTTGAAAATGTGCATTGAGCAACAAACTATGAGCACGAGGGCCATCCCCAAGCTTTTTAAGGGCTGAAATAGCAGCACGTAGCTCACTGCACGTGTAGAAGGTTGGCAAGCGGCTTCAGCAAGCTGATCTGCTAACTTTTGTCTATGTTCAATAATAGCAGTTTGCAGCGACAAAAGTACAGTTGGACTCAATGATTTCTTTTCTTTTGCTTCAGAAACTATGTGTTCCCCTTCATCAAGGGTTTCAAGAGCTTCTTCCACTCTCCTCTCAGCTAACAGAACATCAAGTAAATCAGGAAACTCCTTCAACCGCTTCTCTAGATCTGAAGGTTCTTTCAGTTCATAATTAGACAATTCATCAGCAATAGAACTATCAGGAACACAGGTAGACAGTGAATCAACATGAACCCCCTCTGCTAAACCATGAATCAAAGTTGCCTGAGTAGATAGCAGATTTCTCATTGACGAAAGCTCCCCCTCTAAATCTGATATCTCTTTTGATGTGCTATTAACGCAAAAAGAATAAATAAATAAATAAAAGGAAAATAGAATTTAAATACATGCTACATTGGAAAAATAGTTAAAGAATTCACGAGAACATCTTTGAGGAGGAAGAGCACATGCACATGAGGATAAATAATATGCTAAAAAATTAAGCCAAAACTGCCTCAATGTCAAGAGAAGACAAAATTTAGGATGATGGAAATATCTCAAGGAAAACAATTATTTAAAAGAGGATCCCTTAATCTACATGTGCAAAAGTTGTGTAGAGCAGACATAATATATGCTTAACAGGCCTGTGGAAATAAAGATGATGTTAAGGAAGCAATTCTAGATTTTGTAGCAACATATGAAGAATGTTAAAAAATTAATTGCAGTTGAGAAAACATAGGAAAGGATGTTGTACAATAGTTGCGTGCATCTGACCCTTCCTAGATACCATATCAGTGAAAGTGTTGTATATTGGCTTCCATTTATGATGTCAAGGAAAGGCATAGAACAGATGCTACAGATGAGATATCCAACTAACAGTTACTAAAGAACTCACCGAATGAATGCTGTGTAGTTAGCATAGACACTTCTACGCATTTCCTCAGCTGAAGCACGCTTTAAATCCAAAAGATATGAGCATAATTGCCTTATTTCCTGTAAACAACATTAATAAATATCAAGCAAATTATAGTTTCTTTCCTAGTCGATACAAAGTCTTAATTAACATAGTAGAAAGCATTCCCAGCATTCTTGCTTCTATCCCCAGAGTCGGATAAAACTGAACAATATGGTGAAGTTTGCAGACTAGCACAAGAGCCACAATCACAACAAAAGTCGAGAAAAAAAATAAAACAACATTAATAGTTGATTTGAGATTTATTCTATTCATGTTCCTTCCCCAAATAAGATCTATTCAAACGTCACTTTTAATGTGATACTTAATAAAAGCCATATGCTTAACAAAGGAGAATCCTCTCAAAGAGCCGTCATTCCATGCAAATATTATTTCCTTGGAGTTAAAAGAAATTAGTATCCAGTTACAACTAACAAGCTGAAACTGTTAATTACTATACGCAAAATATACCAAATTTTATAATTAGCTCCTAAAATGTGGTTAAGAAAATCGTTTTATTTCCCAAGGGAAACAGCTGGAGTATCAGACATATGATGTTTCAGAGAGTTTACTTTACTTGTAGTAAAAACTGTGCCCTGCCCAAAGATTGGTTTTGCACCAACTAAAAAATGCGGTTGTACTGATGTATTTAGCGACCACATGTATCTACTTAAATGAAACCATGGTACTTGATAATCAGAATTGCGAAATAAGGTCCACGAAGATGAGCATAAGTCGTTAGTTTTCATTTCACCTGGTTGTTATTAGAAAATTATTTGCAGTTTTAAGATCAAGAGTAGCGTAGTCTTTTATTGTTAAATCGCTAAAGGGTTCAAAAAATGAAAACGCAGTTCCAATTATACAACTTAAAACGATGGATATCATAATCTAAACCAAATAATGCCCAATATAAGCACTAGCTAAAAAATTTTATCTCCATTAATTAATGGATGTCGTGGCAATAAAAACGGGGTGAATGTGCGAATTTCTGACCTTCTCGTTCAAGGAGTTACACTTGGACTGAACATAGCCATCGCGTCGAACTTATCGGACTTGAACACGTTGAGATTCTCCTCGAGCTTGTTGGCGGTATCCTTGGGATTGCTCTTGGCGGGGGTGCCAGTCATTCCCCTTGACCGAGACGACTTTGCCGAAGCCATTAATTGTATTTGGTTTCAGCAGCAGACCAGATCAACCGAAATTTAGGCTCGATTTGGAAAGCAAAATATCCGAAGGAAATGATTGGCGTGAAAGGATAGCAGGTGTTCAGATCTGAGGATAAAAACGGAGAGCAAGATTGTTGAGCAAATAGCCAACGATTGCTGCCATGGAAGAAGTCGAAGAGATCAGCAACTGGGCGATCCCTACGCGAGCGTGTTGGCGGAATCGCAAGGGAAACAAATTTGACAAGTTTGGTGGCTCGCCAGCGCAACTCCGCCTTCTCTCTCTACCGGAAGCGGGGAAGAGGTTTGACTGCTGCAACCGGTAAAGAGGTAAAAAGAGCGGCGAAGCTGGCCTGTCAGCTGTTAACGTCAGATATTTGGATATCTCCAAAAAGAAAGATTTTATCAATTAAATAAATTTTTTACCGTATCTTCCTTTTTTCTGAACAAATAAATAAATAATGGAATGGATTTTATAAGATCTTATCTTCAAAAGATAACAAATTGGTGATTTTGAGGGCATCAGTAAATTTTGGAAGCTTTTTTTATTATTATTTTACTGGAGAAGAGAAAAATAATTATTAAAAATTTAATGATTTAATTGAAGGATGATTCGGTTTGGTTGGCATAATAATAATATTATACTCTACATGATAAGATACCTAGGTGGTGGACATCTAATTGGAGCCAAGGGAAGACAGCGAATTCTAACTTCGTATAATTTTTAGAACATGTGGCGGATGGGGGGTAAAAGAGTACTTTCAAGTTCCGACTATATATGATGCCGCAGTCCACAGTGTCCAGGGTGGAATTTCAACTCCTAGGTCCAGGACCCGGATGATTCTTGTCCGTTGATTAATTATTACGTAAGTAAATGCTTTTCATAATGAAACCAACAGAAACTCTCATATATAAAATCAACGACGAGGTTTACTTGTGTATTTTCCCCGGTCTCCTGCATTCTGCTTGTGAATTTCAACCCCTTTCCAAGTTTTTATAAATTCAGGTAATGGGCAGTGAGGAGAGAATTGACTGCTTGACTAGTACCTCTCTGCCCCATTTCGAATGCCTCCAAATAAGTCCAGGAATGTTTGGTCCTCTGCATTGTTGCCTTCCGCTGTGCCTTCACAACTACCTTTCACTTTTTGTAATCAGCCACGACTTTTCTATTCTTCTATGCTTGTATCTTTCTTTTCTTTTCTCCTCCTCTCCTCTCTCATAGGGGAAGAACACGTCTGCAAAGAAAGATGAGGTGGCAACTTTGGAATTGGAATTTTCGACGACCCTTCCAAGCAAAGGATGAAAACTAAAAAGCAGCCGGGTGACCCATAAGCTGGTAGAAAACAAAGTTATGCAATGACAGGTTTTGAAGATATTTGATATTAAGATTTTAAATCTGGACTTCTAGCCTTAAAATTTTGGAGCTTGGGAGTGCCAAACACCCCCTTTATCTTTTCTTCTTTTCACAAAAAAGAAAAAAAAAAAAAAAAAAAAAAAAAAAAAAAAAAAGAAAACCCATTTAATAAAAGACCAGATGACATGTGCAAGATATCCACCTAAGAGTTGTTCTTAAAGCAAGCTTTCAAAATACGCTTCCGTTAACCACCACCACCTCACATCTGTAATTGGAGGTTGGTTACTGCTTCAAACAACCACTGGGCGCCAAACAACAAACCCCCCCCCCCCCCCCCCCCCCCCCCCACCCTGCAAATTCCTTTAGAGCAATATAACATTACAATCTAAACCAGGATGGAATCTGAAACACATCGAAGATGAAAAAAGGTTTGCACCAAGAGGAGCAGCATAACTAAAAGCTCAGTTCCCATGCATTAGAGATCACACATTGAGAATAAAACTAAACTGGAAATTTCGTCGGAAATGAACTTCCCAACTAGGAGTTAGGCACCAATGTCTTTAAAAGAATCAGATCGATTAGCTGATGAACAGAAAAGGTGATGATTCATCAGTAAAAAGAACCCTATAACTTGTCCAGTCTCGCTCAATCTCCAGGGGCAGAAAATGCTGTAGTTAATTTGCACCAATAACAGTATTGCTAAATATAATACCTAACAATGTCTGTCAAACAGTGGATGATCTGGAGCAACGATGGTAACATTATAAAATTTAACGCCCGTTAGACAAACCCACACATTTGCTTTCCATTTTCTCCAACGACACATTTCATTATCAAATACCTCTTCTGAATGACTTCTATTTTCCTCTGTTTCTTGCTGAAGTCTGACTTGCCAATGAAATTGATTACCACATTTTTCAATAAAATATCATAACTTCTTACCTCTCAAGTAGGCAACGCACTTAACTATAAGCCACTAATAAGTTCTAGCATTAAGATTTTAACATCAGGAGTAATTTACCACACAGGGAACCCGAACTATACTGCAGAAAATTTGCATGAAGGTTCGTTGACTTCAAATAATAATGATAATAAATTATATAGCCAAAAAGGCTGCTAGGTTTACCCTGCTTCTGTGCCTGGACCAAGTCATAATCCCACTTTACTGCCTGTTAAGTTGCCTTTCTAGAAGTTTGGGGAATGAAGATAAGAAGGGAAATGTGATACAACATAAAATTATGAGTTGAAGTAAACATAAATGAGGATGGAAAGGCAAGGAATTGTCTCATAGGGGAGACCACTGTTTTCATTTCCATTTTTACCCTCGTTTTCCGTTGTCATTACAAGAGGGAGTTAATTTCTCCCATCCTAGGAAAGATGCGTCTTGTTTGTTTGATCTCTTGGTAACACCACCAAACATCAGCAGATTCAGAAATGACAAGCATTATGTTTCAACACTACTCTTGAAAATATATGCAAATGAAAAATAATACGTCAAAATCCATCAATGAAGGTCATTAAGAGAGGCTCACTAAAATGATAGAACCCTAAGCACATGAACAATCAACAAACAGTTTTTAATGGGGAAGGCAACATTGTCATAAAGAAATTAAACAAGCAGCGCATAAATTAAATTCACATATAAAGAAGCCCTATTTTTGAGCCAGCAAACGAAAATGGAATCAAGAGTGCAGAGAGAGATATAACAGGGCTTGAGAGGTTTGCCGCCAAGCCATCTGGAGATGGGGGGGATAAACCGCTCTTCTCAAAAATATGCTCTTTACACAGCCAAAAGCTGAACATATGATCCTATATCTATAGTTTTTGTAAACAACCTCTATTATGAAAGTGCCACTAGAAAGGTCCCAACCTCCAAATGCAATGTCATTCTCAAACCAGTAAATAGAATACCATTGACAAAATTTAAGTTATCTTCTTTATAAAAATGAAATGTTCGGGCAAACTCCACCTAATATTACAATTGGTACTCCAACTTAATACAGCCGCCTGAAATTAACTGCTATGCGCTCACAGTCACAGGGAAAAGGTGTAAAAAAGTAAGAAATAAGTGAACCAGCTGACCAAGTGTTTTGACAATCCTTCACACTAGAAGCACCGCATTTATACAGCCATCATTCTCTGGATTATTTGTGACTTGAGCAAATTTTCCCTGCATCAACAATATTACAGTAAATGAGAAAACCACCCAGGTGCATGGAAAAAAAAAAATTTCCGAAAGTTTTTCAAGTCTGACTTAATACAGAATATTGTTGGTTAAAGTCAAAAACTCTCTCTTTTATTCTTTTTCCTTTACTGGAGGGGATTTGCTAGTGTTGGTGAAGCAATATGTGGCCTTAAACCTTTTCTCGGGAAAAGTTGCACCTTCTGTTTATATTTCTTCACTGAATAAGACATTTGACGTGATTATCCCCTTGTTCAAACACGAAGGGGGAAGGTCAAACAAGCTAAGTGCCCCCCTCCCCCATTCTCCAAAAAAAAAAACCCTCTTCCCCACTTTAACCAACTCAATGTCAAACTGAATGTTATAGGCAACAAAATACCCAAGGAATAACTCACCCCAAACAACTTTTCCAGCTGGAGTCACCAGACCCAGTTCGCTGACATTCACCTGAAACAAGGCCATGTTAGTAATCAAATATCAACTAATTGGATATATAATCTCATCTTTTTAGAAAGTTACATAAATAACTAACAGAGAAACAACAATGATCTAGAATTTTACAACAGAACATTTGAAGCAAAAAATTTACCTCAATGATGGTTCCCTTTAGTTATAAACACCCAGAGAAGTGTACATTGGACCATTGGATTCTTCTTTACTGCTATAATCTCAAGATTGAAAGTGCATTTGAGTTCAGGATGTGTTACATGTGCTTTAGTGAACCGCAACCCTGTAGGACGAATAAACCTCTCATACTTGGGAGGTTTTCTCGTAAAACCTGATCCCACAAATGTGGCTTTGGTAACCATCCTCTTCCACTGCTTGGCTGCAGAGAAAACACAAACAAGACAAAATAAAAACTTGGTATTTTTTCATGCCTTTAGTGACCACTAACTAGACCTTCCCTGAGAAACCAAGTACAAAATTGATTAACAGAAATCTAATGGATGCTGATAATGCCTAAGACCAAGATGCTGTTTTTTATTGGTGCCACTCATCCTCTTCTCACCTTATGTTGTGAGAGGGCATGAGGGTACTGTAAAAATCAGCACCTGCGTTATCAACTACCCAAATACAAAGACCAGGACACCCCCTACTTGGGATGTGCATAACTCACCTAAACTCAAACATGCTAACCTATTATATTTTTGTGCAAACATTCAACAATAAATAAATTAGAAATCACATGCCCAAAAAATCAATATCAGGAAACATGCCCAAGTAAAGAACTTAAAGCCGTATATCATTGATATCACAAAAATTCAAATTAGCAAAGCAAAGGTAAATAATACTTACTTTTTCTTTTACCAGACTTGATGACTCTAAACATCTCATCTTCAGCCACAGCCTGACCTGAAAATTACAAAAAAAAAAAAAAAAAAGGGAGAAAAAAAAATCCTCTATTACAACCTTATTACATTACAATATTGCATTATTATGTCAGTATTCAACTGCACAATCAAGCAAAACATGATCTGTGAAAACCCAAACCACAAACCCTTTAAACGGAAGGTGCAGGTCCAACAGAAAATACTTAATTTAATACTTCTAGACTTGCTGAAAGCCTTAATGGAATCACAGGGATATCTATTTAACTGATCAAACTAAACCTAAACAATCACTAACTACAGAATCTAAAGAGGACCCCTGAAGTCAAGAGGTTCAGAATTTTCAGGAATAAAGCATCATCGTAAATGAATAAAGAAATAGAACCCTAGTTATCATTTGCTTTATCAAGAATCATTTTCTACCAGCATATCATGTCCCTGGCATTTACATATGAAGCAAAGATGAATACTCTAACAGATCAGCCATATGTCCAAATGTTCTCTAGAGGCCAACATTTAGACAGCTAAAAGAAGTGGCGGGTAATAGACGAAAGTGAACTAGAAGAACAGAGTAGTTGATAATATAACAGTAGAGAAAAAAAGCAACATTAATCAAGTAGCAAATTGAGACATACTAAAAGAGATGATTCAATCGTGCCTGAAAACAGCCAAAAAGATCACAGAAGTAGCAAAAAATGACGGTGTATAAGTTCGCAATTTGCTACGAAGACAGAGCTACACTAGCTACGAAAAGGTAAATTAAGGAAGATGGACGGAAATTAAACATAATTTATACATAAGCATAAGCCCAGTTGTGGTATGTCATACCTTCGGTAGTGAACCTCCCATTTACCAGCTTTCTCTTTTCTCTTTTGTTTTATTGTGTTGCTCAGAACCTACAGACAGCATTACATATTTATCATCATTAGCTCATTGTCAAGTATAATCTTTATCTGTTAACACTAGTAATTGGAGAGAACTGTGCAAAAAGGGCAATCATCTTAGGCAAATATAGAACACCTTCGCCCGAGTTGTCGATTCACGATCAAGAAGATACGCAGGAAACGCTCCGTCATGAACATTATCATCCACCTTTCTCCTGGTTGACGATTCTTCATGCATAGCCAACCTGCAGAAATGGTTCAAAATTAGCAACTCAGATACTCGGTCAACAAAGTGATTAATGGGCAGCATCCCATCTCCAGAAAATGATATCACATCAAATTTCAGGAAAGACACTTACGTTTTCTTCATTTGGGCCTTTTCTGCATACCGTTTCTTTGCAAACATCTTACCCTTGATACCCAAAGCCTGCTCAATTCAAATTGCAATACAAATTATGACACTGACGCCGAATCCTATATGCATATAGAAGAATTTGGTAAGGCAAAATAAAGAAATTAAACCTTCTGGCAATTTGGGATCGCTTGTGAACTTCACGAGCATCCTTCTTACGTTTTGCGCTCGAAGTGATCATGGCGATAGCCATGTCGCTTCCTGTGCAGCTCTATGTAATCTCCTTGAGGCTGAAAATATAATTCATCAGATACAACAACAATAAACAAGCAAGTGTCCGCTTAGGGCCGATATCAGAAAAACGCAAACGAAGAAGATTATAAGTAAGAAAACAAAAAAACTATAACGTCGTCGGTCGGGAAACGCACCATGGTGGACGAAGCAGCCGAGTTCTGGACGGTGGCTTGCAGAAGTTTAGAAACCCTAGCTAAAGAAGGCGGGCGTAAGAGTTTTAGAAGCTAAAAGAAGACGGGCTGGGCTATAAAAGAAGGTGGGTCGGGCCCCAACATTGAGCATATAGAACGGGTGGTTGTCGAAACAAAAATGATCGGGTCTATGGCCCGTTCTTCTTTGGGGCCATGGCCCATTTTCTCAATCTGCTCAAAACAGAGGGAAAAAAAGTTTTTTTTTTTTTTTGGTGATATTATTTTTCAATTTGATATATCCTGCTAAGGAATGGGAACCTTTGAGCTGTCCTACTTAATTAATGAAGTGACAATAATAGGAGTACGACTCAAGAAAATTGCAGTAGTGCCCGAGAAATAGTACTGTAATTTTCACTCTAACGAAGATAACGGCGCACGTGGATTAAAATAGGTCGGGCCAGCCCTGACTCCTGGCCAGAGAATTAACCGCTTTATCGTGTCTGACGTTGCATTATTACTTTGAATTTGAAGCACCCATTTTAGATTTTTCTTTGTCTTTTTTATGTTTTATCTGTTATAAAATAAAATAAATATGATATAATCTTAGTTTTTTTAATTAAAAATTAAACTTTTAATATCAAAAATATAATTCATTACTCACATTATTAACGGGGTTTTTTATTTTTCCTTTTTTGCTTGTGTAAACAATTTAACATTGTGGATAAATGATAAGTATTGGAGGCTCTCACATGGCATAGAGGTTGGGTGGAGTCGAATTAAACTTGTACTGACGTTGCATTTTAATTGCGACAATTTTAAAAAAAAAAAACTTAAATTATATGATTTTTGAATCTTATTGAGTTTAAAGTTAAGAAGTAAGAAATAAGAGAACTGACACCTGTAATTTAAGCAGAATAGGGCCAAGGGCCTCCGGCGAGGGTACAAAAGAAGAGGAAAGCCACGCGGGCATTAAATGGGGGGACTTGCATTATTGATGGTTGAAGGTTGAAGGAGCTGTTGATGCTTACGATTCACAACACAAACACAAAACCACCTCCCTCCCTCTCTCCCTCTCATGCATAACGTGACCTTGGGGTGTCGGTGGGGGACACTCCCATCCCCCCTCCCCTGTCCAACGACTGATTTAAACAACCATTTGTAAATATGAATCTTTATTACGTCACTATTTTTTATTTTAATAAATACAAAATTTTATAATTTTCCAAGTAATTTAAATATTTTTTTAAAAAAGAGCAAACGAATAGGCTTTGGAGATGCGTGCCTTCATCTTGTGGACCATCGGATTACGAAGATAATTAGTATCTATTTCCTTTTTTATTTATTAAAATTTTACCACACTTGTGGGTTACATTATTTGACAACTTACCCGAGTTAAAAATTTAATTTCATACAGACCCCCCAGATGTAAGCAGATTAGCTGCGATGGAAGAGAAGAATCTGAAAAGCATATGCCAAATTCCAAATCCTTATTATTTATTTCATTTAAATGGGGGAGAGAGGGCATTTCTTTAGAATTTTTAATTGTAATTGTGAGAATGGTAATGGGCAAAGAATATGCTCCCCTGCGTGTCTTCGTAACCTTATGTATATAATATAAATCATAAAATACTTTTAGACCGGTCTTCATACTTCATAATTTTAAAATTGTGAGATTCCTCGTTTAGATCTTTTTTTTAATTAGAAAAAATCTTTTTATAATATTGTCATGGTGAAATTTAGTATAGTGTAAACAAATATATTAACTTTTTAATAAAATGTTTGTCTTACTTGATCAGATTTTTGTCCATCAAAAATGGATAAATTCTTGGCGTGCCTGGATGTTGAACTTGCAATAGTTTTTTTTTTTTTTTTTACTTAAATTTTATTTTCTAATTTACAAAAAAAAAATCAATAATTTTATGACATGTTTGGATGTTGAGCTCTCAAGATTTTCACTATTAATGCTAAAAAATCCTTCTATTGTAATGCTTGGATTTTGGCATAACCTTTTCAATTTACTCTAACTTGCTAAAGACATGTTAAATTATGAATTTTGGCAGATATACGCTTACTATCAAAGAAGTTTAAAATAAAAGTTGATCATAATTCAATGACGTGTGGTTGGATTTTAATGCTAATCAAAACTCCAATGGTTAATTAATTATATCCTCCTCACAAAAAATTTACTGTTTTAAGTGAGAAATGTTTTATTTATTTGGAAGAAGTAAAAAACCCCGCATAAGTATAGCCAAATGGAGCACAAGAAAGTAATGCTAGTGTAGGGTCGTTCGATAAATTAGATAATATAGGTTTGATAAATTGGATAGAATATGACAGATTTTGGATAAATTATCTTGATCGCACAGTAATCTGAATAATTATTTTGTTTGATAAAAGTGGTGAAAGTAGTGGTTAGCAATAGAAGTAAAAATAGTATGTTAAAAAAAATTAAGTAAATGTCAAATAAAATTATTCAACCCATCTTTCTATATAATTTATTTAAATTTGACTCTACTATTACCTAATTTCTTTATTATTTAGATTTTATTAAATTTATTTTATTTTACTTATCAAATATAGATTAAATAGAATAAAAATGAATAAATTATTATTATCCATTTTTACTCAGACTATGGAACGAGCCCGTAAATGACAATATCGCTAATAGCGCAGAGCTTTGCTTAATACACGTAAAAAGGTGGCGAAAGTAATCGCAGAGAATCACGAAGAAACCCATCGTTGTAAAGGGGAACAATTTGGGGTCCAGTTATGATTCCTAGCTTGAGTGGGTGAAAGTAAAAGCTATTAGGATCCAAGTACAATTTTAAAAAGACGGAATGAGATGACTTTACAACAAGGTAAAAATAAACTAAAGTAAGCTTTATTATCAAATTTAAACCTACCAACTCAAAAACTAGTGGATTAACCCCATCAACAAATATATATATATTAATATTAACAAATTGAATGGCAAAATGGGGGAATCATTGAAGAATTCTTATATATATATATATATATATTGAATAATTTGAGGTTTGAAACCCTTGCTGTCCCTCTCCAATTGCCACGGGGCATGGACAAAGTGGCATTATATTTATATCGCCTTTAACTACTGGCAAAGCAAGAACAAAGAATTTCACATGGGACTTAAATCTCAGAACCACTACAAAATTGTACTTTGTTTTTAACAAAAATTAAATCAAACCCATGATAAATAAATAATATTTTCAAAAGTAGAATACCTTAATTAATGAGATTGACTAGATCACATAAAAAAAATTTAAGTATCTGTGGAGAGTCATAAATACAAATAAAATTTATGCGGCAACACTGCCTGCCAAGTAAAATTATATAATTAGTTAATTAATTAGGTTAACTTCGGAAAAACGCCGGAAGGCTCGTGGCAATCTGCATCTGGTAGCACCAAACGAGTTCAAATGTAATGAATAATGGCTCCCGCCAATCCAGCTTCTCCAACTTTTGTTTCTTTGACAAGTAATTGCTCATTTCGTGACTGATTGCAGTCAGGAGACGAGTATTGCAAGTCCCAATCACCATTTTTTATGCATTAATTTTCTATTATGGACTCAGTGTTTATGAGCTCCTCTTTCTTTATTTAATTAGAGTAACCAGCGTTTCCAATTCCCACCCAACAACAATTTGTTACGGGCTAAATTTAAATACAATCGGGATCTGCATTGCCGGCAGGATTTACGCTAGCAGGACTTCAAATTGATAAATTATTTGTGAATGCTGATTAATTTAGCTTAATTAATTTAAATCCTCTGTTCCCTTTCCAGCTCAGGAGCCCCATCCTCTGTCATTTCTGCTTCTTCTTACCTTCTTTAGCGAAGGAGAGGTTTCTTTTTATCTGTTCTCACGTGGTCTGGTAGTTTCTTGTTCAGTGGGTCTTCATCGTTTTGTCGCTTTTTTTTTTTATTTATCCTTCTTTTGCTAATCATCATCAATTCTTTTTTTCCCAAACGAGAGCATCCCGTCAACTCCACTCAGTCCTCCATGGCGTTCTGTAGAAAGTTAAAGTGAGGACGGGGTTTTGATACATTTAACAATCTAACTAAAAATGCTAGGGTTTTTAGTACAAATAAGCTCTCCCCATATTGGTAATTTCTAATGTCAGGCTAGCTCGGGGAGAGAGAAGAGAGAGAGAGAGCCTTCTGATGGTGGGAAGGAAGAACCCCAACTCGACTCCTGTATCTGGCTTTTTCTATGCTGCATTTGGGTGAGCGAGGAATGCAAGTGTCTGTGGTGGGGATTTGTATATTATAGGCTGCGGATCCGTTCTGGTGGGGTTGTATTCTATTTGAGTATCTGAGCCTTCCAAATTTGATATACAGATTCTAAAATTATTGAGTGCCTCTGAGGTTTCTTAGCTGATGGGTTGTCCTCTTAAATTAGTTCACTAGTTTGTTCATATTTTCAGATCCGTGTTGTAGATTTTTGAGTTCATTGTGAGTAGAAATCATGCCTCCGAGCACAGACTTTTCTCGGTGGTGGCGAAGGACACCAGACAGGGAACTCCGGTGATAGTCACGATGGAGAATCCAAACTACTCCGTCGTCGAAATTGACGGCCCTGACGTCGCATTCAGGCCGGTGGACAAGGAGAGGGCAAAAATGCGAAGCAATTCACATGGGTCTTGCTTCTCAAGGCTCACCGGCGTGGGTTTTCCTCGCCTGGCTCGGCAATTTCCTCTGGGAACTGCTCGGCACCGTCAAGAAAAGGTTAATTCTCGGCCAAGGGTGTGGGCAATGGAGAACGAAAAATCTGGCAAGGGAAAGTTACTGTACAGGGTCATTCTGGGCTTCTTAGTCACCGCCTTGGCGTTTCTGGCCTTTGAAGTTGTTGCTCACTTCAATGGCTGGCGTTACTTTCACACCCCATAATCTGCACCTCCCACAGAGCTTGGAGATTCAGGGTGGCTTCATGGTGTGTATTATATTGGCTGGAGTTTCGCTCAAGAGATACATGCTCCTCTGCTTCAAGCTCTTTCTAGGTTCTGCGTCGTTCTATTCCTGATTCAGTCCGCCGACAGGCTGATACTTTGCTTAGGCTGCTTCTGGATCAAGTACAAAAAGATTAAACCACAATTCTCAGGGATCCCTTTAAGTCTGAGGATTTGGAGGGTTCAGGGCATGACTATCCTATGGTTCTTGTCCAGATTCCAATGTGTAATGAGAGAGAGGCAAGTCTCTTTAAGCTAAATTGCTAATCTACCAACAATATTCTTTTGTTACTGGTTTGTTTTTTTGCTGTTATGTTTGTATCTGTAGTTTGAGCTATTTATCAAATTGCAGACATCCCTTTTGAATTAGAGAAGAGATAAAGATAGCAGTAGAAAATGATTGAATGATACCCAAAATTGTCGGTGGTGCCTTGACAGGGGGCATTTAATTTCACTGGAATGGTGATGATTGTGATTTTAACATTGACCCGTGCAGGTATACGAACAATCAATCTCAGCGGTATGCCAACTTGATTGGCCGAAAGAGCGCCTACTGATTCAAGTTTCTTGACGACTCTGATGATGAAAGCATTCAGTGGTTGATCAGGGGAGAGGTCTCAAAGTGGAGCCAGAAGGGTGTCAACATCATCTACAGGCATCGATTGGTTAGAACTGGCTATAAAGCTGGAAACCTTAAGTCTGCCATGAATTGCGATTATGTCAAGTCATACGAGTTTTGTTGCAATTTTTTGATGCTGATTTCCAACCAAATCCCGATTTCCTAAAGCAGACAGTTCCGCATTTTAAGGTGGTTGTTATTCATGTCATTTCTGTGAATCAGCTCCGGGTGGTATTTCTTTTGGCGATAGGCTAACATGTAAGATTTTATCTTTTGTTTCAGGATAATCCTGAATTAGGATTAGTTCAGGCCAGATGGGCTTTTTGTGAACAAGGACGAAAATCTTTTAACGCGCCTACAAAACATAATTTGTGCTTCCACTTTGAGGTGGAGCAGCAGGTTAATGGGGTCTTTCTAAGCTTCTTTGGTTTCAATGCACTGCAGGTGTATGGAGAATCAGAGCACTGGAAGAGTCTGGTGGTTGGCTCGAGAGGACAACTGTAGAGGATATGGATATAGCTGTTCGTGCTCATCTCAATGGCTGGAAATTTATTTTCCTCAATGATGTGAAGGTGAATTCTTTTCATTTTTGTGTCTACTGTGGAATATAAGTTTACTACATCAATCTCTTTTTCGCACTTCTTTGCTACTGGTTTTTGAAGGAAAGAATGAAACACAACTTGAACATAATTCAAGAAGTCTTAGCAGTAACTAGAACTTCAGTTGCAATTGTTGGGTTTTTGCATTTAGTACTAATTGAGGTTCAACCAAAAGCATATCTCAAGTTCGAAGAATAATGCATAATTCCTGTGCATAAATAATTTTCAGGTCCTTTGCGAAGTTCCAGAATCTTATGCAGCTTATAAGAAACAGCAACACCGTGCATTCTGGTCCCATGCAACTCTTTCGCCTATGCCTTCCAGATATCATCACTTCTAAGGTTTGTCTTGCTATATCATTCTGACTCAAGTTTCTTTCTATTTACTGATTCTACTGTGTTTTCCTTAAATTTATTTGAATTGATTATGATGTTGCAGATATCATTTTGGAAGAAAGCAAACTTGATACTACTCTTCTTTCTCTTGAGGAAACTCGTTCTGCCATTCTATTCTTTCACATTGTTTTGCATCATCCTTCCTCTAACCATGTTTGTTCCGAAGCCGAGATACCTCTCTGTGGTTTGTTATGTTCCTGTTTTCATGTCATTCTTGAGTATTCTTCCTACACCTAGATCCGTCCCATTTATTGCCCATACCTTCTGTTTGAGAACACGATGTCTGTGACCAAATTCAATGCCATGGTGTCCGGACTCTTCCAGTTGGGAAGCTCTTATGAATGGGTTGTCACGAAGAAGGCGGGCCGGGCTTCAGAGCCCGACCTATTGGCTGCAACAGAGCGAGTCTAAGGCCAAGAATCATCCACAGCTTCATAGAGGTGCTTCTGATAGTGGGCTTTCTGAACTAAACAAATTGAAAGAGCATCAAGAAGCAGCTCCTAAGCCTCCTATGAAGAAAATGAACAGGATATACAAGAAAGAGCTTGCCTTGGCTTTCTTACTACTTACCGCTGCCCTCAGGAGCCTTTTATCTGCACAAGGAGTGCACTTCTACTTCTTACTGTTTCAAGGTGTGTCATTCCTTCTTATGGGTCTTGACCTCATTGGTGAACAAGTAAGCTGAGCCAACCCTGGGAAGGACTAAAAGTTCAAGAAGGAAAAGAGGCAGGTAAAAATAAAGGGAAAACTTGGGGAAAAAAATTAAGTTAATTAAACTCCTCTATCGGTTTGCAGTTGCAAAATTATACTAGAATATTTATTTGGGATGCTGGATAAATTTATCCTTTGCTTGGCTGATGCAGCTAACCTGCCACTCCAAATAAGCAGTTTTGTCTTCTCATTTGGTATTGTCTCCACTTGCCATAGAAAATTTCCTCCCATTTCCTTTATAAATTGCTTTCCTTCAATCTTTTGATTATTATTATGATATAGGTCAATCTTCTACATGGTACCATTATCATCATAAATCTTCCTCTTCCTCTCCTTCCGTTCATTAATTATTTCTGATTATTTCTGTTATTGTACGAGGCAGAGTGGTCTTTGTCTTTTTTCTTTTTGCATCTCTAAATCCTTATGCATTCCTTGTGTTGTAGCCTGAGGTGTGGTTTGGTATTAGATAGCTTTTTATCCTGTTTTAAAGGAACCATCAAGCTTAGCATCTGCTGTTGTACCAAGAATTGAATTACCTGTAACTACTTGTAAATTTGTACCCATTAAATCTATCTCATTGAAATTCAATCTCTCTCTCTCTCTCTTCTCTCTCTCTCTGTATGTATCTATGTAATATACATTTATACTATTTTGTTAATATTTTTTTAGAAATCCCAAAACGGGACCAAAGAAGTTTATTTTCATGGTTTCACTATCCTCCTCTCCAGTGGTAGTTGAACCTGGCTATCTCGTGTTTGTAAATTGTTGGGATGAGGGGGATGTGTGTGTGTGTGTGTGTGTGAAAATGGTGTCGGCAGGCAACGAGAATGAGAAGTAGTAGTTAGTGTCACGGCTACAGTTACCATTTAGATATCACAGCTTCTCCTTAACGGGTAGAAGAATGGGGTGTGCCCACCTGGTGACCTATTTGACCACTTGCAGTTATCCTGACCGTTACTTTGCCCATCAATCATCAATCGCTGTTCTTTAAGTACGGGCTTTCCACAGTTGTGGGCCAAACTTTTCCCCCTACCTTCCGGCGACTCGTGTGCTCCCTCTTCTCTTCCTCTCTTTCACGTTCAACCATTCAACTTCCAATTTTACGTTCATCTTTATTTATTTTTTTGCCCTTAAAAATTCTTACGAGGCCAAAAATTTAATAACTAAAATGAAGAAAATTAAATTTAAGCAATTTGTTCTCGTAATTTTTGTTATTAATAAAGGGCCTAATAGAACTGAGCTGTCTTTTCCAAAACTAGATTGTGCAAATAAATTTTTGTAAGCTGGAGGTTGCGGAGCTGCTAATTACAATGCATAACAACCACAACCTACTAAAGGGACTTCCAATTAATTCACAGTTAGTAACTCATGTTCAGCATTTTTCATTTCCTTCTTTGTTTCTTTATTTGGTGCAGGCATTTGGGTATTGAGATTCTCTGTTCGGTTACTCCATGCATTTGGAGACATTGGAATGCCAAAAACAAAGTGGGTCTCACTTGTAATTTTAAAGGGTTTGTTTGGAAAAACCAGAAGGACCCAAATATATAAAAATTACAAAATAAATTATATACAATTTAGAATTTTTTTATTATTGTCTGATTTTGTAATACTTTTATTAATTTATATGCCCTTTTTCGAATGATCAAGGCCGTAGATGGCTGTTAAATATGTTTTATAATCTGATACAGGTCAAATAAAAGTTAGAAGAAATAAAAAGGGACAAATGGATATTTAATTCAAAACCATACAGATGAAGCACACGTTTGCGTGCTTTTTGTTCGTATATTGCTGATCTAGCAGACAAGAGGGCAGCAGTGAATTGTGACCGCCACGAATGCAGATCCCCTGTTCTTTGTAATTTGTTCAGCAGGAAGCACATGGAATTGCTTGGAAGCTGATGATATCGAGTAATCTCGGTGATGAGGACAAGAATCAAAGATTCTAGATCTGTGATCTATCCAGCCACCCATATGAATCCTCTCACCTCCCACTCCCTGTCCTAGTCTTCACTCCTCATCAAATTATGGAGACGTTAACCTTTTACGAATCGACAAGACGTGGTTACAATACGAAAATCTTGGAACCAAGATTTGCTGTTTGATGGAGCGTATCGACGAACACAGCGACCAAAGTCCATCTACGTGTTCGGTCCATACGGCTAAGGCTACTCCCTATTTATTCACCCATCTCCTATCAGTAGATCTGTTATATGATAGAAAGCTAGATAGATATTGAATAGATCAAACTGGTGGTAGGCCACCACATGCCTTTCTTTCTCTTTCATTCCTAGTCTAAAGTCTAAACGTGCTCCATGTTCAGGTCGTCGTCTTACTGCTCTCCTCATTCTTTTAGTTGACATCAAAAGAAATTCTGATTTTAGTCTTGTTGGCTCATTTTGGTCACTCGTTTAAAATGCGCGGCTGCTGCTGAGTGAGTTCTGTCTCTGCTGTAACAGCTCCGCCATTAGACTAGAGAAGGAAACACACGCGTACGACTGTCAAATGAGCAACTGTGTATGTCCCATGATATGTGCTTGGTTGGTGTTAATATAAATATATATATATATATATATTAAATCTGGTTGCTGCCTTTGCCTTTTGGTTTAGTCCCCACGCAAAGCACGGTAACTCTGGCAAAGTTCTTGCGTTCTTCTAGGCACCGTCAAGGCTCCTTGCAATGTCTCTACGCGGGCCCTTCATCATGGAGACTGCATATAAATTTCCCTTTTTATCCTTGGGGGAGGGCCGTGGGTAAGAGTGGTGCTGGCAGAAAATGACTAAATGAAGGCCCCCTGATGGAGAAGGGCAATTCTGTGAATAAGGACTCATTTATTTGGAATTTGGTATTTTTATTATTTTAAATTACGTTTTTTCTTGAAAATACTCAAAGGTGATTCTAACCCATTTTTCAAACTCGTGTTAAAAAAGCAATAATTTTCTTTTCTTTTATTAGATTTATCGGTTATGGCGGGTTCCAAATCATAGGATTTTCGGAGTGGATGAGATATTTGACGGGAAAATTTGAGAAATTCATTGGATGAAATTCTCGAATTTCTTAAGGAGGAAAAACCTAAGAAGAAGAAGGCTCGGATTTTAGGTAACGAGATTAGTGGACTTCTTGATAAAGCTTTGTATCAAATTTCTTCGGTAAAAGCCACCGCTCATAGTTTCCATTGCAATGAAGGCAACTTCCTGCAGCTATCCGGCGAGCCCCAACTGTCCAACAGCGTTCCCTACACAATTTTCCCGCCAGATTAGCTTCAGCATCCTTCACCAACGGTCACATCTAGGGTTCAAAACCTTTAATGGTGACCAGCACAACCCTCAATTTTCTTACTTCCTCTATTTTACTCGTTGGTTCTGTGTGCTATACCTATGTCTTGGGCATGTATTCAGGTCGAGGCTTGTATGGTCGGAGGTACTTGAATCCAGTACCTGGGACAATTGACGGACGGAGGAGAGCGAAGGCGTCGCTGTCTTCGTCGTGCTCGTGGGACGATAAACCCTACGAAGTACTGCCTGGTGGCAAGAAACTGTACTTGGATGAGCAGGACGTAATCACGTTTCTCGATCCTCCCAAAGAGCTCATCCCTCTGGACCCTGCTTCTTTCAATCCCGCGGTTTATCTCTGGTATCTCTTTATTAAGCTTTTCGAACTTTACTTTGCTTTTTGTTTCCTGCTTTGAATTATATTTTTCTGGTTAGGAAAAAGATTGAAGATGTCCCAGAGGAAAGGCGCCATCGGTTGCTCCACCTGCTAAAACCTAGGTCTTATCTCACTTTAGCCTTTGATAGATAAAAATGTGCTGAGCTCATTAGAATATATCAAAAAAAAAAAATGAAAAGAAAAAAAATGACGTACAGGAGTTTTTGTTTTTGTTGAATTAGCCCGGTGCTTTCTTTTTCTTTTCTATGTTTCAGATGATGACATAAAGCATCAGAGGCTGGTGTTTACTTTTTCTCTGTTTATTCATTTTTAATTTGGCACTGATGCAGGCTTATATCAAGAGCTTGGGGGATTGCTGGTACACGGTATGAGAATCCTAATCTATTGAAGAAAAGTGCATCTAATTTGCTGTCTAAGTGGAAATGGCTCACCCTCGCTGGAATTTGGAATTGCCGAACTAGTGGAGGTGACTCATTTTATATAATTGTGCTATGTGATGAATCACTTGTTAGGTTCTGGGCGAGCTATTAGAGTAACAGTGAAGGCTTCTTTACAAAGCTGAGTATGTTCTCTAGGTGTCACTGAGCCTCCTGTTGTTGTAGTATGACTACAGGACTTTGTTAATAGGGAGGTACAAGAGCAAATATATGTCATCCTCTTGTTGGTTGTGCGTTTTCAAAATCCAATAAGAGCAGGATAATTCTTTAGGTTCTTCTACCTTCACCTGCTGATGCAAGCCTTCTTAAAGGGAGCACGGGGATCCTAATACTCTCTTGAAATTGTTTTGGAACTCAAGTATCTTAACTTCCTGCTACATTGCTCTATTTCTGAAGTGAACTGACTTTACTCCAACAACTCCCAAACTCTCATATGCCATTTGACATTTTTTAAGTCCTATTTTCTGACCTGCTTGAACTCACTCATAACATACTAAGCTCGACTTATATTGTTTTTGAGGTAATAAGGGCACATACACATTCAAAGGATTCAAAGGGATATATGCAAGATCACTCGATAATGGTATAACGTTGGCAAAGGAGGAGGGTAAAATTAATGGATTATGTGGTTCTTGCTTTTTTATTATCAAGTCAGAGCTTGATATATTTACCTTGTATCGTTGGTACTTTCTTCATCATATTTGCTCTTTATCCTTTATCTGGTTAGTTCCTCATCGCTTATATTATTTTTACTCACATGCATTGATGGCTTGACGGATTAAAGTTTGGAAGTCATTAGAAGTGTACCTTAGTTCCTTCTGTAATAGCTATTTTATGATTAATATGTAAAAATTCTAGAAGTTATGATACTTTAACATTGGAATCTAGGACCTGTGCCTATTGCTTGGATGAATTCTTTCAAGAAGGTGAATTCTCTCTTTCTATCTTCTTTCAACTTAAACTAGGCATTTGTTATTATTTTTTATTCCTTTTTTGGTATATATTTTCATATATTTGAGTAAAACTTTATTTTCTTTCTACATTTTTGAGCAAAAATTTAAATCATGCTGTTCCTTTTGCTTTCTTTAATGAGCCAGGCTATATACCGTTGCAAGGATGGAACAACAACATATGGACGATTAATAGGTGATTCTTTTTGCTTTTCTGGAACCCATTATGTTCTCAGGACACACTTTTGCATAGATGATGATTCTAAAATGTTCAATTATGTAGTTGTAGAAACAGACCCCAATAAAGAATAGGCATGGTCAATAAAATATTGGAGGGGAGGCTAGGAGCCCTGCACACATATCTGTTGATGATTTTTTGAAATTACCTTGTCCTTAGTTTCACGTGCTATGCTGTGGTTATTTCGTTAGGAAGTTTCTTCATGTATATATGCTTGGAAGATTGAACTTGTATTTCATACTATTTTCAATCCTGCTGCTTGAACATTATGATTTATTTTGAGCCCCAGTGCCAATTGTGTATTATGCTGCTTGTAGATACGAGCTCCTATACACTAGTGGATTTTAATTCATTGGAAATTTATACTGTAACAAACTTCTGTAATGTGTCAGGTGGACCAGTCATCAGTAAAATTGTAGATTCCCACTTTCCACTGTATTTTGCAGTGAGACAAATTAATGAAGTAATGTCAACTGAGCAACCTTGTGACTTAGCGTATGAATTTGGAGATGGATTCTTGGATATACATGAATATCCTCCAGGTTTTCCCAGGCCAGGTGGGAGATCCAGAAAAAAAGCTAATGCAAGACAGTTGATTTATTTCATGTTATCTTGCATTCTCACTTTTTCTGTACTTATTTGAGTTATTTTTTGCAATCATACTATTGTTCCTTGCATGCTGTTTTTTCTTTCTTAAAAGTTTTAGTAAGAAGTTTCATGATAAACCAGAAATCCTGCCAAATCCTGCCTTGTTCTCACTTAAACAGAGGCTTTGCTTACACATCCTCAATTCAATAATATGCCCTAAAACAAAAACATATACATGGAAAGAAAATCAATATTCCATTTCTTGTAAGTTTATTGTTTTAATATATATGGGCTATATTTATAAACTATAATTTGACATATTTATAGGTCTCTGATATGGATACTAATTCCCCCCTAATGATTCATCAATACTTTCTTATAGCTGAGAACCATACTGGAGTTCATCTAATATAAATCTAAATGTAATATTTGACCTTGTAAATTGAAGAAGGCATCCTGGGGCTGATTCTCTGTTAGCAAAGTCTAGTATAGCCAGCAGCTCTATGTAAGCTTAGGTGCAGGCAAGGCAATGGTAGAAAGCTGGAATAAGCAAGTGTGCTTCCGTAAGAAGCCTATCTGATTTGCTTCATCCGAAGGTTATTTATATGACATCAATAAAAATAAGGTTATTTGAATATTGAGGTATAAAAATAACTAGGATTGGCCAGGGCTGCTTTATTTTCTTCTTGTTTATGCTTAAGCCTGATTGATTTCTCCTCCCAAATCCTTGAAATTCTTCTGCCTTAACCTTTCAATAACCCATCAGAGGATGGTAGAACAATATAGGATCCCTTTCAACTCGTTCTTACTTGCCTCATTCTCAGGTCTGCTAAGGCAGTTGCTAATGTTTTTGAGCTTGTAAAAAGCACAAATAGGATGTGTTGGTTTGCAGTCTTTTTGAGTTTCAGCTTCTGGATTCAAATGGAATTTTGTTCATAGGCTTTGGAAATCCTTTGAATCACTTTGAATCTGGTTTCTCATTGAAGCCCTTTGACGGTGCTTCAATGGGCTTCAAGTTATACATGTATATTTTAAGGTTAGTTATGTCTCTATTTTGTGTTGTGTTTTTTTTGGGTAGAAATGATGAGTTTTTTGGACTTTTCCAAAAGCAATAACCAAACCTTTCACATCTTAAAATCAAAATTAATTCGTGAACCAAAACTACATGGTAAGATTTTACTTTTTCACAACATCGCAAAAAAGCTTGGTGTCCAAAAGAGCACATGACCTATATCCCTTATGTTCTGTGAAAATTTATGTTGTTTTGCTTTGCATGTTATCCTGGACCTGTACCCCTGTAATGATGGTTAAATTTTTGTATTTTCAGCTAAGCATCCATGGCCATTCAACGATCAGGTGTTTATATATGTTCGGCATGTGGGACCAGGAGTATTAATAGGGCAAGCTTGGCAAGAAGGTGAGGCATTAGAAAAACTACCTCGAAAGTTGTGTCGTGAGATCTTGATGGTGAAAGGTTAGGATGCTTTTGGAGAAAACCAGTGAATTGAAACAAATTTTGTTTTCCGTTTTTCCTTACCAGCTTCACTGTATTTAACAAGAAACAGTTACAGGTGTCAAAAATGATGATGTAGTTCTTTTGGTTTGACTGGGTCATGTTGGATCTTTGAGTTAGTGTTGGAAACGGCCGTCTGAAGACTAGTTTTGAACTTAATGATGCGCATTACTTCCTATACTGAGGAAGAGAGTGTATGCACTGTAACCATTTTTCTAATTCTTTTGGTGCGGCTGTGGAACTTGTTTATGCAGACAAAGATGTTCTCCAGCAATGAAACTTTGCAGTTGATACGTTCAGCCAAGATCTTCCAAATTTCTCTTTCCTTTTGATGTTTGATAATTTTGACAAAGTTATTTTTTTTTCTATATTTTAATGTATTACATACCGATATCAATCACAAAAAATAAATAAATTATTTTAATGAAAGGTTAAAATTATTTTAAAAATCTTCATGTCCTTTCCTTTGGCAATAAAAGCTAAATTTTTCAACTTTTTTACAATTGTTCGGATGAGATTACCATGATCAAAATTCGGAGTTGTAGTGTCAAAAAGGGTAATTATGTAATACCATTCACGATAAGATGGTAGAAATGAAGAATATACTCTCCGCCTACGAAAATACCCTCCCCAACGAAACGTCCAAGCCTCCACCAGTACCGCTCCCAAACGATTCCCATCTCTCTCTCTTTCCTACTTGTTATCGTAAGAGTTCACTCCGTCGGTTGCTGTACTCTCTTTTTCTTTGGTCCGAGTTGATTCCGATTTCTCCGACGGCCTCCGGTGTCTTTAATCCCAAAATTGATTTTAACGAATCAAATGTTTTCGCAAACCCAGTCCCTCACAGCCCATCTTCCGTCTGCAATTCTTCCCACCAATATCCATATCTCTAAACCCTCGCTTCCTCTTTCTAACAACGGTTGCTCCATTATCAAAACCCATTTCAGCTCTTCCAGGCCACGCCCCTCTCGCAAATCTTCGCCTTCGTTCAAACCTCTAAAATGTTCTCTGTCTGTGGTTTCGGAGCCCACCCATATGGAATCCACGAGCCATCACAAACCATTCCCTGCTGAAGTTTCTAGAACAATTATGGAGTTGTCTTCAGTAGGTACTCTTTCAACTTTGAACCAAGATGGTTGGCCTCTGGGGATAGGCGTTCGCTTTGCTGTGGATGCAGAAGGCACCCCAGTTTTGTGCCTGAATGCCTCCAACAGGCAATTCTCTCTGGATAGGAGGTCCAGCCTCCATGTTCAGGTGCTAACTTCTCTGTTAGAATTTCATTTAGTTCAAAATGTCGCTCTTTGTCATGAACCATGACAGCTGATTGGTGGGGATTGTGTGTATATTTAGTTATTTACTCGTTCACTGTTTAATTTGTCTGGTTTTATGAAATTAGATAGGTACTTTATTAATATTCTGATATTTTTGGAAAACAGCTAGAGCAATGTGGGTTGCGGACTCCCCAGTGCACCGTCCAAGGTAGCCTTGAAAAACCAGAAGATAAAATCCTGAGGGTGAGTTTTAATATTTAAAACAAAATCATATAGTTAGCGAATCTTGGTTCATGGCTAAACATGCTGGATTTTAACGATATTTGAGCAGTTGGTTTGCGTTATAAGTAATCTGAATTTTAAAAGCGAAAACTTCTTGACAAAATTGATACATCAGCCAATGAAAATTTCTTGAATTTCAGCACAGCCAAACTTCACTCCGTTCATTTGATCGCATACAATTCCGTACTAACATATTCTGTACTGTGATATCAAATTTGTTGGAATGCCCTAAAATCCACTTGGCTGGAGAACTTGTTTGTTTAGGAAAAAGTCCCTTTGCTTGTGGGTTTAAAAGTGCATAACTTTGGTCTTCCCCAGACAATGGGGCTGAGCTTGTGCATTTGGCTTCCTTTTTTGTCCCAGAATACTTGTTTAGCATTTGGTTTTGGCGATTTACTTGTCAACCTTTTGTGTGTGTGTGTGTGTGTGTGTATTGCACCAAATACCATTTATACAGTGGCTATAGTCTTTCATGTGTCTTAACATAGTTGTAGATAGTCCATTCTATCTTTGTTTAATCAAGGATCTCAGTTCATGATGTCTATTGACAGTCTGGTGGATTAATCCAAATAGATTTATCACTAATCTCTTGAATACTTAGTCCAAGATGATGTGCTTTTAATACCTCCAAGGCAGTATCAATTGCTTCTCCAGCAAATATCGTTATATTAATTTTTGATTTTGAGTTCTGAAATAGAATAACTTGAGTAAGTTGCGTATGTCAAACATGATTTCTATGCTAAATGAATAGAAAATAACCAAGCTTTTTCTGTATATAAGTGCAGTTAGGATAGATATGTCATATGCTAAAGGAGAAAAAAAAAGTTAGGCTTTTGGTTGATCTGAATGGCTTCTCTTGCTGAAAGATTAGTGAGAATGTAAGGTATGAAAGACTTGGATTAATTTTGAGGGTTATGGGAATGAAAGAAAGGATTATCAGAGGCAAATATTGGGGCAGTTTTGCTAAGGGACTGTACCCAGTTCTCATAAAAAGCTACTTAAGCTGGCTTTTACTATGCTTCTATACCTCAAAAGGAAAAATGGGAAGGGGAAAAAATGGCCTGGCATTTATGATTGAGCGCCATAAAGTTACAAGATCAGAAGGAGAAAGAACTTTTGATTAATGCGTTCAAATTTGTGTAGGAGTTCCAAAATTGCACAGCTTTCTATATATGATAAGAACCCGTTGAGGAAATACAATATTTATATCCTAACCAATCAAAAATAAATAAAAGCCATGATGTCCAGCATTTTGAGAATCCATCCAGTGAGTAACCCCACCACCACCACCCCCCCCCCCCCCCAAAAAAAAAAAAAAAAAACAATAGAGGAGAAGGGAATGCATGTTCAACAACATGGAAATATATAAAAAAAACCACTACATTAGTTCCTGATTATAGCATGAGTGAGAATATGGTTCAATTGATGCCAAAAGTTCTTGTCCTTTGCATGGTTTTATGATCCCCGAGTCTCCTACATGCAGAGGTTGTTATCTGATAAGGGCACTGATAAAAGATTTACTTTTAATAAACTTCTAATTGAGTTATCAGGGATTATTCTTTTAGCAGAAGCTTCATTCCACATGGAAAAAGAAGTTTGAAGAAGAAGTGAATGAAGACCTTTTGTATGTAGTTGCTGTTGAACGGGTATTTCAGATGGAAGATTTTACTGAGGTATGTTGAGATTAGTATGCAAGTTTTCAATTCTATGAAGCAAACTTGTGCTATATGGGTGGATAAAGATCATTTATCAGTTTAGTCATAGCCAAGATAACTGGTTCAAGCATAGTGGTTGCCTTACATATACGCTGTCTTAAACTATTTCAGGATGGCATCTGGGTTCCATCATCAGATTATAAAACTGCAAACCCTGATCCACTTAGAGACTTTGCAGAAAAAATAATTGATGAGATTAACACTCACAACATGGAGGACATTCGTCGCTTTTGCAATATATATGTAGATTTGGATTTCCAGGTTTACCTTTATTTCCTTTTCTTAGTATTTGGGATCACACTATTTCCTTTTTTTTTGTGTGTGTGTTTTTCCCTTACTGGGACTGTTTGGTCTTTGAAGGTATCAGAGGCAAAAATGGTTTGGGTTGACAGGTTAGGCTTTGATATGCGACTCACATCTCCTCAAGATGGGATATATGAAGTCCGAATTCCTTTCCCCGGAGAAGTGGCAGACGAGAAGGGTGTGAAATCATCTTTCAACGGTATGTCCCAACTTGCTTGGGAGGTGGAAAAGAATTATATAGTTCCTGATTTCAAGAAGGTGAAACAATTGAAGAAGATAACATCTGAAGGACAGTAACTGTTAACTGCCTGTACATTCTATGGACGAGCGGGGCAAGTTTTGGCCTTCTTTTTTCTGTTTTAAACCGTAGGCAGTGGTTCTTTTACCATTTCAAAAACACATGCCTCTGTTTTTCAAATCAAAAGTTAATGTCTCTGTTTTTGAAATCGAAAGCTAAGGATTATTGCTTTTTTAAACTATATTTTAGAAGTATGTGTTCTAAAAAGTGAAGTATATATTCTTAAGATTGAGTATCGTTTCAAGGATAGGTTAAGTCTCAAAAGCATTTTCTTGATTTCTATTAAAAAAAAGTTCTTTTCTTATATATGTGTGTGTGTGTATAAAGAGAAAGACACGCACACGCATACATATATATGTATATGCATGCACACACACATATATCTATGTGTATAGATATGTATGTGTAATATATAAATTTTAGTCTTTTGTATTTTAATTTTATTACTTCGATACCGATACTGATTTTTTAATTTATTTTCTTTTTTATATCAACTTTCAACATACTAATTCTTGGACATAAATTATTATTTAAAAAAGAATACAGTTTCAAATATATATTTTAAAATTACATGTAAAATATGCTAAAAAATTAATGTAATATTTGCTTTTAAAATGTCCCGCTTAAAAGGTATGTTTTAGTTTTAAAAACATGTTTCCAAAATTGTAAAAGAACAGTTGCTAAATTTTTCAGAAAAAAAAACACAAATTAGCATCACTTGTACCATTTTTCTTCACCATGCCGTCGGCTCTGCCATTAAATTTTATATCGCAAAAGAGGTTGCATGAACATTAAATTTGCAATTTATGGGGCTTAGGTATCTGACCATGCCTTTCACCCTTGGACTTGAATAGGCTATAAACTGTCGTTTGCTGCTCCTTAATGATTGAATGAATTGCATGAATTTCGGCTCTTTTTTTTTCCCCCTTTTTTGTTTTGGGGGGAGGGGGGGAAGACCAGGCCCGCCATAAGATGCAATGGGGATAATCTAGCTTGGCATCAAACAAGATGAACACTTACAGTTGCCTCTGTTTTATTCAAAGGTCCAAACTTTATGTTATTGCAATTACAACGACCAGAAGATCCTTTTCCTCTTCTGATAATAAAACCTCCCCTGTTTTTGATATATACAGGGCAGCACTATGCTTTACAGATTCTGTAATAATTTTTACATGAATACAAAATCATACGAGCACTAGAATTATGATAATCATTCCAACACTTGGCGTCCAACTTTAAAGTTTATTGCATTGTTATCAACCTGCAACATAATACACCAAGTGCCAGGGAATTCAATTAATAATCTTCAAATACTTGGCAACATCTGAACAATGCGTTCAACTACATATGCATTCAAAAGAAAATCATGCGTAGTCTGAGTTAAACAATAAATTTGCCAAGTTTAGCAGGATCTAGGTTCAGAATGTCCCGAGCGTATGTAATAATTTAATGGCAGCACAGTTATGACTTGTTGTGCAAGAACTAACAGAGTGATACCAATTAATACTAAAACTATAAAAAAAGATAAAACATAAGGAACTGGTTAAAAAATTGAAAACCCCCCCCCCCCCCCAACAAAAAAAAAAAAACTCGGGGCGGGGGGAGGCGCATCAGATACCCTCCCTCACAAACTCGAAGTAATAATGATAGGCTAACAAGCTCCTAACGAGGAAGAGAGGTTCATCACCAATATCCTATATAATAACATCACCGCAGTAGTAGTCAGATATGCAGCAGACAGTCAAAGACGTTGTTCATGCCCTGATAACTTTGGTTGGTTGAATATAACGCCCTACAGTGCTAGGTAACGACATGATTGTTGAGATTTGATGCTAATCCTCAAGACAAAGAAAGGGTACCGGCAAAACAAATGGGGAATCCACAAGTTGCAGTAAAATTAACACACACAGAATTCAAGAAAGCCATTCACCTCACAAGGTGGAGAAACTGATGCAGATTCATCTTCAACAAGCCAGTTATAAAAAGTCACAGATGGATGGATGCGCTAGTGATTACCAAAAACAAAAGAAAAGGGAAGGAGCAAAAGGGGGGGGGGGGGGAAAGAAGAAAAAAGAAACAATACTAACCATTTCTCTCTTCTGCATTTATTCCAACTTCATGCTCAGCAGCCAAAGAACCCTCGCTTATATTATTATTGGTGCAAAACCTCTTACAGAAGAGCTTGGCAATCTGCAATTGAGTTTTAGCAATTATTTCAGTCTTCTTAAGGTCCATTTCTGCTCGCTTGATCTCTGCCTCTGTCCTTAGTCGTTCTAATTCTCTGTACATTTCCATCCGTGCTTGTTCAATCTTCATCATTGAATGACTCAACATTCGGATACTCTCTGCTATATCACTGCTTATCAGGCTCTTCCTACGTTTAGGTGAATTTATATTTAACAATCTCTCACCCATATGAGCTGCCTTGTTCTGTGGGCTAGTGAATTCACCATTATTAGGAACTGTGTTAGAGTTAGACCCATCATCTTGATTGCTATCCTGAACACGACAACCTTGTTCATCTACATCCATTGGATTCAAATTTTGAGCGTTCTCAACAGCCTGATCATACGTGGGGCAATTATTATTAACTTTCTTCGTATCATCTTCCAAATCTCCTGGTATATGTGGCACAGGTTGCAAACTCCCGTCCCACCTCCTTCCGCCTCACTGGGATTCACATCTCCAACTTTTGGCAGAGAACAATGTGTTCCTTTCACCAATCTGTCCATTCTAGTATAGAATTGCCAAGACTGACCAGACCCAGCATGGTTATTCCCAGCTGATTCTATGCGATACCTTTTCTTCATGGCCTCAATTTTGTTCTTACACTGGTTAGGGGTTTTTCCAGACTTCTTCCCGCCACCTCGAGCCGAAACTTGACGGGCAATTTCTTCCCAATCACTTCCCTTCAACTTGGCGCGATTTCTCAGCGTCCATTTCGCTTCATACACGTCTAATAAACTCACCACCCCTCCTTCGCTCCATTCATCCCTCTTAGTCTTATCCGGAGTTTTTGCCACTGCAATAACTTCCCGCCTCCCTCCATAGCAAAGAGGACAAAAATGCAATTCCGGTAAGTGTTTGATGCTCAAGTCAAAATACAGCAACCAAAACCCTAGAAATCCACGAACAAGTAGCAGAAGAATATCGCTTGATCGTTAAATTAACACATGCAAAGCACACTATGACAATATAAATCCGAGCAGACCCAGAAACCAAAGACCAAGATGCGATACCATGATTGGCGTGAGAAATTTTTCTCTACATGATCTTTTTGGAGCTCGGAAAACACGAACACAAAAAGCCTGGTTCTCGGTTATTAGCGATCAAACAGCCAGATTAAAAAAAAAAAAAATTCTGAGAACGAGGGGATGCAGCCAGAAAAGAGAGAAGCAAAGGAAGCAGATGGATACTCGTGCGCTTACTTACTCATCATATGTTGATGCGGGGCTATTGCCTCAGATTCTTCTTAGTTTCTGCAATTTACCTGCCCGTGAATTTGTTCTGGGCCATCCATCGGCTGCTAAAAGAAGCAGTTACTGTCCTGTAGAGAGAGAGGGGGGAGAGAGAAAGAAGGGGAAGGAACGAGCATCAGCAATAGAAAAATGGGCGCATAGCGATGGCGGTCCCCAACTAATCACTGAAGCCTTTTGCGCAAAGGGGACGCAAAGGAGATGATCTGGGTCGTTCATCTTAATGCTTTAGAGAATTCCAATCAATACAAGCACTTTTCGTAGCTATAGTGGTGGCAGTGGAACCCGCCTACTATGCCTAATTTGTTATTTATTTTTTTACAGAAAGTTCGTTTTTTTCCTAAACTTATGGGAACCAAAAAAAAAAAAAAGTCCAGGATCATATGGAAATTACTTTCGAAATGATTCTTCTTCATAACTTCTCAGAAAATATGAGTGGAATAAAAAAATGAGCACAAGCTCAGATCCCGGTTTCTCTTCTTACGGCCAACTTCCTCTGTCGACAGCTTTCATTATTGACATGAAAAGCAAAGAGAACACCCCGACCAGGAAAGTATCTGAACCACCCAATGGGATAAGAAGGTAAATTGGAGAGAAAAGAAGAGGTTTTATATAAAAATTTATGATATATCAAGGGCAAATGAGCTGCCAAAAAATGTCATCCAGTTTTGGGATACAATCAAGTATCTAGCAGTATTTTTCCAATTTCTCCACAAGCAAAATTGAAATAACAGATAAAATACAAGTAGTAATTGAGACTATAGTTGACATGACCAAGAAGGCATCGGCCACTGCTGAAATAATGCAAATACTGCCATCAGGAAAGAAGAAAGGTAGACTATCAAATTGTTAAGTATTTTTAATCTAATTCAAGCGCCTCCTTTTTGTTTAAGGGTGATCTTGTCCCCAAGGCTGAGAGCAATGCCTTGAGTCTTACTCCTTATTCTGATGTAACCACTCAGCTTCCCATCTGCTTGTTTCTCCACGCTCACATTTACTAAAGCATCCTCTCCGAATATACTTTTCGCATACAGGTTAGCTGCAAGGAATCACATTCACCTTCCAAAGCCGACCTGACGACCAACCAAACAAACATGATGAAATACAATCAAAAAAAGGAGAACTATTCTCCTAAATCGAGCAATTGCTGACAGAAAATAATGGCTGGTAAGAAGCATTGGAGAAGTCAGTGGCAACTGGATGAAGATCAATAGTGACAGTTTTGATGGTAATGTGGCAATAGAGTAGAGATGATATAGAACTCAAATTTGTAATGGACTTACAACGGAGTTAGACACTTCATATTCGTTGACTTGATGATATGATTCAGAAATTGCTTCTCCTCTTGAATTACAGTGTTTACAGCAACCTGATAAAAATGGAAACATCATGTTGATTAACATTTAAAAACAGACCAATTATCCAGCCTCCAGCAAGTCGGCAACTTGAATTATCAAAGACAAAGGCTCAGACTGCCAACTGAAAGTGGAGAAGGGCAAAAACAATTTACGGTGTATTAGTGATTAGCACCTAAAGCTAATTAATGTCTAGTTAGTCAAAACTAGAACGCTGAATATAGGAAGGGTTTCGATCCCATCATTGATCACTCATGGTGTTAGGTTGCTAACAAAACTAACTCCTGCTTTAGTTTCAAGACTCCCAACAAGCATTTTATATTTATATGTGTGTAAGTGTTTAGTGCTCACAAGTGTGTTGTAAACTAAACTAGAGGTGGGGTAAACACCTTTTTCCTCCTGTGAGGCATCCACAAACTCCCTCGAGGAAGATGGAGAGCGATGGCTGTTGGGCCAAAGCCCTTTAGCCTTATTAGACAGGCGTGAGTACTTTGAGAAATGCATCATAAAACAGCAGTCACCAAACCAAAAACAAAACAAAGATGCAGAAAAAGTGAACTATCCTAACATGCAGCCAGTCCAAAATCAATAGTAATGCCATCATTCCAGACAAAAAAGGTCTCCAGAATACCAACAAGGCAATGACATAACACAAACAGTATGAACTGAAGCATGAGAAGACATACACCGTGAAGGAACTCAGTTTCTGTCCAGTCCCATTTGATAGAATACCATAGCACAATGGAACAAACATTTAATAATCAAATCATCTTAAGGAAATAGCAAACCCCATGGAAGTCGTCATAAGCATTTGTTTTAGGATCTCTCTATTGTCTCTCATTCAATGCAAAAACAATTTCGTAATAGAACCCTCTAACATTGAAACAAGTTATAGGGACAATTTATATCAATATATAGGTAATAACCGTACTTGTCAGACCAGTCCACGACACAAATCTATCAAAAGCTCAAATTTTAAGTAAACAAAACCTTGAAAGATAACTTGCAAGAAAAAAGTGAAGGACCGATATACCTTGTTTTCCCACTCAAATTCTGCCCACATGGTTCTAAATGCCACATCGGCACAGGTTGCAGGAGAAATATAATCCATTATATCAATGTGAATGTCATTGAGGACAACAACATTGCGCTCAAGCACATTCGAAGTTTCATAAACAATATTCCCAAATATAACTCCTGTTTCAGTTGAAGAAACCTTTATATTGGCCCTAATCTGCTTGCTTGATTCTGGTGCTAGTGTGTAGTTTTGCGGCCGCTCTACAAGTTTGAGATCACCCATGGTTGCCAACTCCAAACACAAGTTCTGGAGGGTTTCCTTGGTACGATTAATAACTGTAACATCAAGGACAATATCATAATGATGAACTGTCACATATGCCTCAGCATAAACTGGGTCACTGAATCCTGTGAGCTGAAGAATGCGATTAAGTTTGTTTGCATCATCACCATCCTTTGTAAACTCTCCAGTAGCACGTTTCAGATCATCCTGCACCTCATCTTCCAATTCAAGCTGGCTCATGCCCTGAAGATTATAATTACAGAGGAAATAATATCAGGAAGACACAAGAAAGAAACCAAGTATAAGGAGGAAACTTCAAGCTCTAAGTATTGACATGGCAAAAGTTCCCAACAAATGTTGGAATATACATTAGAGCCAACGTAACAGCGAGATGTAAGCAATCAAATATTCAAATTTATAAGATAAGGAATCAGAAAGTAAGAGTGCCAGGAGAGGGAGCAAGGGGAATTGAATCAAAGGAATTTACATCCCAGATTAGTTCATAGCATTCAGAAACTGATGATATATCAGAGCTTAATGCACAAAGCATATGGCAACAATAATTTTCAAATACATAAACCACAAAAGCAACTGCCTTGGCACAAGAAGGAAAAAGAAGTATAAAAAACATGTTGCATTTCCCATTTGGATATCAAAACAATCAGGGAAAGTAGTTGACAACCATTTCTAGATTCTAGTGAATAATCAATTTATTAAGGGAACTATGCATGTGTTCATTGGTGTAGGTGGATGTAAAAAGTAATACAAGAATGTTGCCAAAATACACTAATTTCACCTCACAAGAAAGACAATACAGGTAATGTTCTACTACCTTCCTGCTCTTCAAGTGGTAGAAGTCAATAAGGTCATCTGGCTGGGCATTTGATATCTGCGCCTTTGCTTTAATTTCTTCTGTTTCACGGAGCTGTTTATCTGCAAGCATTTTTACAAAACTCTGTCTACATGATTCCAACCATATTTTCCTGACTTCATCCCCAGTATTACAAAGTAATCTGATGCATAGGACAATCCTATCATAAGAATCATTGTCAATTGGTTGGGGAAGAAATGAAGATAGTCCCAGTTGCAGCAATGAGACCAAAATCAACAAGGCCTCAGTAGTCATTTTGTTCACTTCAACTTTGGATGGCTGAACCTCGTTCAATCTCAGAACAAGTTTTGCTAGTGTACATGATACAACTGCAGCAAGAAAAAATCACCTGCAAGAATTAGTGATCTCAAATTCCCCACTGATGCCATTGATCCTTGGACAAGCGTTGGAGGTGACATAGCAGTTTCCAAGGCGGCACTCTGGGTAGCATATGTTCCATCAGCAAGAATTGCTGGTCTTCGGGAAGATAATGTGACGGAGTTTGTCTGCTGGGAATTCTTCGAAGCATCTTGACTTTCCCCTTCCTCTGAGATGGTGTAGAAAGGAAGCTCCCCGAGGCACTGCTTAATGGTTGCAATTCCGCTATCAACTTCAGAAAGAGAAAGACAGTACTCACCAATAATCCAGAGAGCACAAGAGCACACACGTGCAGCACGAATCTGATAAAAAGTGTCCAAAAGCCTAGTAACTATAGACACCCTCAATTTTGGGTTAGTTTCAATTATCTCCCGAACAAAGACAATCACATCCATTGCCGAAGCAACATTACTGTCCCCTAAGAAATCCATCAGTAGATGCACAACAGTGCTTGCCACCTCTGGAAATTTAATTGCACAAAAATGAATGGCCTGAACAAGCATTTGTCTATATTCCCCATTCTTCTCAAGCTCTGCACTTTGAGTCTTCATCACTTCCTTCTTTAGCATAAGAACAACTTCATCCACATTTCGGGAAGTAATAAGTTCAAGCACAATGTCAACAGTTTTCCGACGAATATCAAGATTTGGACTTGAAAGTGCTCTGAGGACATCCATTATCATGTCAACCATAATATCTCTGTGCAAAGCTTTTAGTTCATTAAGCCGGTCAAGCACAATAAGCTTAACATTGTTGTCACTTTGTGAGAGCAATAACTGGCAGTAAGTGTTCGCGGCAGCTCGGATTGCAGTAGGAGCCGAAGAGAGGGAAACAAGTGTGCCGGCACATTCGTATACTACTGCTGCGGATGGGGCATTAAGCAACGATATGATGATTTTTATATACTTCCCTTTCTCTCCCCGATTTGCCCTACAAACTTTGCGAATCAACTCCAACACCACCATCTGAAGCTGCTCACCCCAATCATTTATCCTATCAACATGAGTGAAAAGATAGTTAACTGCTCTATCTTGAGCAGAATTGAACAGCATCAGGAACGCGTTCCGCTTGGCCGATGGATCTTGTTCAGTCGAAAGCATTTTCTCAATCAAGTCAGGGGCATTATCAAGTAACTGCTCCCCTTGTGGAAGCTTGTATATTGACATCACAGCAAGGATCGCATTCCTTCGGACAAATGGGTGGCGATGCTCCAAATTGGATAAAACCGTAGGGATCAGCGGCTCAATAATCTCGTTTTCTTTAAACGACAGAGAAACCGGAGAGTGACGCCCCGGATGTACTCATTTGGGTGATTCAAGTTGTTGAGTAAGTTTTGGCAGATCAAAATCATTTCCTGGAGCACCCGTCCTTGAGAATCGGTTTTCTCAATGATCTCAATATACAACAGCAATAGTTTTTGGATTGTATGGTCATCCGAGGGTAACACGTAACGGACAATGGTAATAAACAACTGGGGGATCGTTTCACCATTCAGCAGAAGCATAATTGCTTTCTTCATGGCGTCGATCTTAGCGGGAATATCATTCCCTTCTAAAGCTTCCTTGATCTCATTGGCGAGTGCCGGTGTCCCTTTGTCAAAGTGAACAAGCAGTGTGCATGATTTCTCCATCTTCTACTCTCCGTCTGTCTACCTCCCCCACTGTCTCTATATAGATCTGGAAAAATAAATGAGGAAAAAAAAATATAATGGGCCAGACAATTGCAGACACTAAAATCAGATCTGGAAATTTACGACCGAAACTAAAAAGAGGATGGTTGAACAATTGGGAAGGAAACCATGGATCTGAGAATGTCAAGTAATATAAAGAGAGACTGACGAATACAACAGTTATAGCTCGGATCAAACCGAAACCATGGATCTGAGAATGTTAAAGTAATAAAAAAAAAAGAGGGTAACGAACCTTTAGATTTGTACAATAGCTATAATTCGGATCAAAGGCACTCCCTGCTACCTATTCATCAACGAAGCTTGCGAAGACGACGGAGGACTCTCTCTTCTAGCGTTCAGAGCATAGACAAAGTATTCGAGTCCCGTTTTTAAAAATCTTCAGGACAAAACCGCGCGGGCCTATCTGGGCTTTAATTAAAAATGGGTAAGGGCACCACGAAGTCCCAGTGATTTAGATGGGGCGGATTAATTGGGCCAACGGTTCCTTTGTTGGGCCTACAGTGATTTGGGCTTACATTGGGGTCCTTTCTGGCAATAGATAAAAATTAAATAAAATTAAAGCGCGTAGGATTTTGGAAGTACTGCGAAGCTGGATCGTTTGGTAGATTAGGAACACGCATTTTGCCCTTTTCCAAAGTTGAAACTTGTCAGAGTTGTCAAGAGTGTGGAGACTGGGCAAATACAATTTTGTATGTTTTTAAGGGATTGCCCATTGTTTTAAGAATATGGTGTGTTTAGTTTCCCATCCTTTTAAACTTTTATTTTTCTCATCAGGACATCGAAATGGTGTAGCACTAAACTTCCTAAAAGGTTAGGGAATTATTTGAACCACTTACTGGCCAGAAGTGTAGGTAATTACTATTTGGATCATTTGGAAGTGTAGGTAATTACTATTTGGATCATTTGGAAGTTAAGGAACAATAGTATATTTGTAGAGGATTCTCGAAGATCAACAAACCTTATGAAACAACTAATAGGTGGGTTTTTGCATGTAAGTTCTCTAGGTCTAAACAAGGGAGGCATCCTATGTCAGGTGTCAGGAACCAAGCCTTTTGGAACCTACAAAGAATAGCGTGGGTCAAAATCAATATTGATAGGGCAACAAGCTGAAAGAATAGTATAATGAGTTGGAGTGAACTCCTCTGGATTATGAGGGGTTTTGAATCAAGAGATTTTGTAAATTATTAGTTGAAGTAGACTCTATTTTAGTAGAAGTTTGAAGAGTTTGTAAAAATTAAAATATGACTTGAGATTTGAACATTAGGAAGATCAATTTGAGAATGGACTTTTAGAGTTTTTTATTGATTTGAGCGTGAACAGATAGTCACGTGACTTTATTTTGTGATTTGATTGTAGTTAGAATCAAAACCCTTCTTCAACAGGGCTTGCAAATTAAGATCAAGTGAAATCCTAGGAAGGCCAATAAATGTGATGACTAATTAGCCAAACTAAGTCTTTTTATAGGAGTTTGGTGGTAGGGATTGGACTCCTCCCTCTAACCAATTGAAAATATATCTTGTTTTGATGTGACGGAGTTTGTACTTTTCAGAATTAATTTGTAATTTTTTTTTCTTTTTTTTCGACTTTCACCCTTACTCTTATTGAAAACAAAAAGTTGGAACTTGACTAGGAAGCAAATTTGTCTTTGTACAGGTTGATCATCAAATATCTGTGTTGGTTAACGTCAATTCTTATGATAATTAAAAAATGCTTTAAATTAAATAAACAAAATTGAAAAGATTCGAGTAACTCAAAATGAAAAAGGGTGGATGGGTTTCTTAATTTACATGGTTATCTCAGTAGATGTTTTCTTCGCCAATTTGGGAAATATATCTAAATAATAAACACATCATCCCATGCTACTATGTAAAAAAATAAAAATAAGAAGGGAAGGATGCAATAATATTCTGAAGGGGCACATGCCGTTGCCGTTTAGTTAGCTGAGGAAGCCCCATGGCCATGGAGTTTGAGCCGAGACTCGCCTTGCTTGCTAGTGAAGTTGGGCCCCCGTTCGAGGCTGTCAGCCGCACGTGAAATTCAAATACCATTTGATCATTAACTCTTCCAGTCCAGCCCGAAAGAATATAACGGTAACTGTAGTCTGATGGTGTTATATATTCATTTATTTTTAAAAATAAAAAAAAACATACTGACAACTTAAAATAATTGAGAGAATTAAGAAAATACCGTCAATAACGTGTCACGGTGCCTTGTCACTTGCCGTGGCACTTTTGACCGTAAAAAATAAGTAGCGGATAAATCGTTTTCGAAGCCGAGTGGAGTGAAGGGAGTGGTGGAGTGGAGCGTCGGTGGTCACTGGTCGTTATCTTTCTTCATTATTGGAGACTGAGTTTGCGTTAGTGTCAAGTGTGCGACATACACGTTTTATAAATATTTGTTGCCTATAGGGAGACAGAGAGAGAGAGAGGGAGAGAGGGAGGGAAACAGAAAAAAATCTAGGGAAGGGAAGTTGATTTAAGGAAAGAAATGGCGGTGGATCCAAGGCAGGTGCTTGCTGGTGTTTGACAGTGACCATGTTTGTAATGCTCGCCAATATGATCAAGAGAGACCATTTTGATTCGCCTCCAGTTAAGTCCCAACGCTCCCCGCTCTTCCCCATCTGTATTTCCTACTTCTTGCTTCCCTCTTCTTATCTTGTTTACTGCTAATTTTGGATGTGGTGCTTTCAATCAATTTGCTCTTCTGCTTCAACACTACTTAATTTGGATTTCTCTGTCTTGTATGCCGCCATTTTCAATTCTCAATTTTCTCAAACCTGCCACGATTAATCCCTCCACTATCTGTGTGCAGATAGAAACTCATTTCCATTATTTTAGGTATTGGGTCCCTTTCAATTTTAGCTGCAAAGAAATACTTGTTTTAGCGAGTTTCTTCTATTGTCAAGCTACTTGATTGTAGTTGGTTGCCTTCTGTTTATATTTTCCTAATAATTAATTTTGATTTCCCCCTCTTGAAGGCAAATCATTGGGGAGTACCAATAGGTAATTATGAGGGAAGACTGCAGAGCACAACGTCGTTACCCTTGCTAGAGAGAGTATTGGGCCCTGGAAAAAGGATAGAGTAGATCCAAAGCCTTGTTGGACAAAACCGGCTGCTGGTGAGTTGGCTCAGTGTTACGTGGTTTTCCAAGTTAGATTTTGCTAATCATACTTTTCTTGTTCGTTTATGAATGATAGAAGATACAAGGCAATCAGATGGTTTTGTCACCTTTTCATTGACAAACGGCCCTGAATATCATGTCTCACAGGTACTCTATAATCCATTGCCTGTCACTTTATCTTTATACTTCTCAATCCTATATATAATATATATATATATATATATATATAACAAAGGCTAATAGAAAAAATAAAGTACAGGTAGGAATGGTATAAATGGCAGAATTCATAGTAATCAAATTAAAAATGTAAGCTTAAGGACATTTTGTTTTGGGAGTTACTGAAATAAGGAAAAAGGAAGAAAGCAAGGTAGATACAAAAAAATATATCAAAAACTATTATCTAAAAGCTATTGCGGCAACACATAATTGGCCTAGCTGTAGTGAAAATGACTAGTTATTTATAATTCCAAGTTGCTGCTAATCTAGCTTTCTTGCTCATCCTGGTTAAATACCCCTAAAAATTCCAAAATGACTTTGAAGTTCTACAGGTTGTCCTTAAATTCCTGTCAATGAGTACTCCATTTAAACAATTGAACAAAATTGAGCTTATTGACCTTTTCTCCTCCAATTATGGATTTGGAGAAAATGTGTGTGTATCTATGTGCATGTGCGTGTTTTTCATTTTTCTTTCTCTCACATTATGTTCTCTATCCAAATCCATTTCCTCATTGTGCTATATGTTACATGCTGCCCTGGAGCATTCATGGATTACTTTCATTTTGGACTTCTTGGATAACAGTGATATGTTTATCTTTTATACCAGTTCTTTAAAACTACTCAAATAAATTATATCTCCAGATTGCTGATGCAGTTGTAGTAGCAAGATATCTAGGAGCAACTCTTTTATTGCCAGACATAAGGGGAAACACACCAGGTGATAAGAGGTTAGTGTTCCTGAAACCATTTATAAACACTGCATGAAATTTTCTGATCCTGGAAAGAGGGGAAGAATTGCCACTGGATTAGGGGTTCTGGAGGCGGTGACGTGGTCAAGGAAGGATTATTATCACTTGTAAGTTAGAATATTAATCACAGGTGTAGGGGCCATTATTTTCTAGGAGGCAATACCTATATGCTGGATGACATGTTATTTTAAGATCCCCCCCTGGTGGGAAAAGCCAGTGATATCTAGCATATCTTCTCCAGAAATTCTTCATCCAGGACATCTGATAACACATTTTACCTTATTTACGTGCAGACAATCAAGTTGACAAACATTATTTTATGTGATATGATGGAATTGTTTTAATTCCTGGGCCAAATTTCTTGGTTACTGATTTGCTGCAATCATCAGGAAGTTTGGAGATATTTATGATGTGACAAGTTTGTGGAAAGCCTGGATGGGGTGGTCAAAGTTGCTGAAAACCAACCAGCTGATATACTAGCCAGGAACTTAGCAGTAGTTAGGATCCCTAATCAAGTTACTGAAAAGCACATTGCCGAGAATGTTGAACCACTTTTTAGATCAAAAGGGAATGTTAGGCTGGCAAGTTACTTTCCTTCAGTGAATATGAGGAAGACTGACAGAACAACTAACATTGATTCAGTTTCATGCTTGGCAATGTTTGGAACTCTGGAGCTACAAGCAGAGGTCCATGAAGTGGTTGACTCAGTAATTGAACGGCTAAGAACTTTAAGCCGGAAATCAGGTGGTCAGTTTGTAGCAGTTGATATGAGGGTAGAGGTATTGGAGAAAGAGGATTGCCAAGGAAGTGGTGATTCTGAAACTAAAAGCTGTTACAGTCCAGAAGAGGTTGCACTGTTCCTGAGAAAGATTGGTTTTGACAAGGATACCACAATATATGTGACCCAATCTAGGTGGGATAGCAGCCTTGATACCCTGAAAGATTTCTTTCCAAAAACTTACACAAAGGTAATGGGTTTCTTCCTTCCTGTCCTGAGTAAATTTACTTTTGTGTGCATTTCTCTCTTTTTTGATTGCATAGTTAGGTTTTCTGGTCTCCAATGCGGCTTTTCCTTTATGAGTGATCATGGCGAATTCACGAAGAATTCTTTATGCTGGACTTCTTTATGATTCATAGTTTTCATGGTGTTTTTTCATGCCTTTCAAAAGATTTTTTGTCTTACAGAAGGGGAAAAAGGTGCTCGATTTTTGCCTCTTGCAGAGCAGAAATCACCTTGAGATGGAATTGTCTAAGTAGTCTTCTTCTACAGATATCACCTTGATTCTTTTTCCTTTTTCTCCTCTTTTAACATTGTGGAAATACAAATACCTCAATAAAATCCCGGAAGGCTCATTATACGGTAGTAAATTCAAGATTTGTGAAGAAGTTGTTTTGTTTACAGTGGCTTTTGATGATTGATTATACTGTAATAAAGCCTTTGACGAGGGTAATAGATCACAGACTAATACGACCCAGAACAGAATAACATGCAAGGAATGTTATACATCCATAGGAGCTGCCCATCCAGAAACTAGTTCCTGACTTGCATTTGTAATCTGACACGTTTAGTTTAGATACTCTATAAAGTTGAGTTGATTGCATTCTGAGTAACTATTTGACTTGAACAGATGGCATTATTCCAATGGACAAAAAGGAGTAGTACCTAAGCTCGGAAACTTCAGAATTGGAAAAGGTCCTTGACTTCCATATATGCTCTCAGAGTGACATTTTCGTACCGGCCATCTCAGGGCTGTTTTACGCCAATGTGGCTGGTAAGAGAATTGCATCTGGCAGGACTCAGATCCTTGTTCCTGCAAATGTTCCTAATTCTGCTTCTGCCACAGATTTTATATCCCCTTATATCTCAAAGAAAATCACTTGGCCTATTCTTGTTTTTGCTAGTGCTGCGTGTGATTTTTTTTTTCTTTTTCTTTTCATTTATATTTTTTTCGTCAAGGTGTGGGGTTTGTTTTGGGGAGGTAAAATGACGGCATCGGAACTTCCATTTGCTTTTTCTGTAGCTCGAACAAAAAGCATGTCACTGAATGATTTTCCAGTTCATTATGGAAACTGTTTACCGTTAAGGAAGTTCGTATTGCTGGTTTTGATGTTGTGAATCCAGAATTTGAATGAAAATTACAGGTTGGGATGTTGTTAGTTGCTACACCCAGCAGGACAATAATCACATCAACTATTAGGTCTGTAAAGGATTTTCACAATTGAGTGAAAACTCCATACATCAAATGGATCATATGGGTATAATGCCAGCCGTCAAACTTCACTAATTTGGTTGATATGGGTGCCACGCCCACTAAAGCAGCACCCATATCAACCATTCACACGGCGGCTTCCCTCGTTTAGCAAAAACGAGAAAGTTTATGATCAAAGAATTTCTTGGGAGATATTTTTTTACTGTTTCAGAATTTATTTCTTTATAAAATTAAATATTTAAAATTAGAACCCAACTTTTTTTTTTTTTAGGAAACCTGTGCATGGATTTGTAAGAACTCTAATTTCTTATGTATTAGTTTAACTTCTTTCCAAGGTAAAAGGCGATTATTTTCATAAAAAAAAGAACAAAAATATTTAACACAATATGATTTAAAAAAAATTAACAAACTAAATTATAAAAAGTTGAACTTTTTTATGTTATCCTGTGATTGTAACAAACCAGGCCAGACTAAAGTCTGAGTTTGAGCATTACTAAATTTAGGAAGTGCTTGCAACAGTTCAGGGAAGCGATTTTTGAGCTTTTAATCATAAAAAAATAATTTTAATGTTTGTAACATTACTTTTAATTTTAATTTTATTTTAACTAAGATATAAATAGTGAAAAAGTTTAAAGTTAGAAGAAAGGGTGCTTATAGTTTTTGATGAATTTTTATATAAAGATATTTTTAAGGTTATTTTTTACAATTTGTCTTTAAAATTTTAATTTAATTATAAAGTACTCCTGAACCCAGTCCTTCACTACCACTGAATCAAGCAACCTTGATTCCACGAGATTCGCCAATGATCGGCAACTAGCGATGGTTGACTGGGCTGATTTCTGGGTGAAGGCTCTCTACCTGTGCTGCCGCAATGATGCTGATCAACTGAACCAAATGGTTCACAGTAGCTCACACACAAATAGAATTTTTACTTCAATCTTTACTGCACTATCAAAAATCTGTTTAATCCACTCGTTAATGCTAGGGAGGTAAATGTATTTGGATTTTACAGGTACCTGAACTATTGACCTGACTGAGATTCGAATTCGGTCATTACAATTCAGTTTCTGGGTCGGGTTCAATTAAATGTTATATTTTTTCAGGTTTGAGTTTAGATATGGTTTTTATGTAATAATACCTGAATATCCATACCTATATATCCGTATTTATATAACTGTATATCTATATCCAATTACCCGTATTACATACTCGAATTTCATTCATATATACACATATTTATGTATAATATCCTAAAATATTTTTCTTATATGAGTATTATAAATTATAAGATATATAAAATTGGAAATTCAAGATTTTTGAAATATTATAAAAGCATATTTTACAAAAAGAATAAAGAATTTAACTATTTATATAAAAACATGTAATCATTAAATTGAAAAGGAACATGTAATAAATTTAAATTACAATGGTAAAACTAAACTTTGATAATTATACAATTCAAATTTAATAATTATTTTATTAAATATTTGACAAATAATAAAATGGTTTTAAAGTTGTACAAAACATAATGTATATGTGTTTACCACACACTAACACTATAGTGATCAAATTATTATTCAATTTTGACATCTAAAATAAATATTAAACAAAACAAAAAATACCATTATTAATAAAACTATAATTTTAATTATAATAAAATATATTATTAAAATTATATTAAATTAATTCAGATCAATTTAAAAAATGTTTAAAGTTCTTTTTATTGATATAGAACAAAGTACACAATGACTAAAATGATAGAAATTTGTAATAACGATTTATTGTTCTCTTAAGTAACTATAAAATAGAAGCAGAAAATAATTTCCTAAAAGATGATAATTGAAAATATGAATTATCTTATTACTCTATTTAATTTGAAAATCTTATATTTAATATTCTTTACTTAATATATATAATTAAATTGTGCTATGCAAATTGAAATTCTTTATTTCAAAGATAATTGTGAATAGAAAAATATGAAAACAATTTACACCTATTATCCTTTGATAGATAAATGTTTATATGGCCAATTTCTACAATTCAATCTCTCGTATTTATGATCATTGGTGTAGAATAGTAATTACAATTAAAAAAAATAGATTAAATAAAAAATATAAAATTTGAGAGTAAATTGGAGGATGACTAATGTAAATGAAAATAAAATCTAATAAACAAAAAAAATTATAAATTCAAATCAATTAAAAAAAGTAGATCACACACACACACATAATGTATATATATTGAGAAATTTTTGAACAAATAGGAAATAGAGTTATCTGTAATTCTGTTATTTGTTTTGTTTTCATTTCCTTTCGTTTTAGTAAAAAATTTTAATAATTTAAAATTTTGAAAATAATTTTTTGAAATCCATTTATATCAAATCCTATTAGTTTTGATAGGATCGTATGAGATTTTAATAAGTTAAGTAAAATCCTATCAAATTTTATGAAATCTAAATCATGCTTAACGTTAAAAATAGAAATTTGAAATTTAAATCTCATCAAATTTTATCAAATGTTGAGTTGTTAAAAATAAAGATTATAGTTTTATATCTAATAAAATAGATAATATTTTTTAACAATACTTCTTAATATTTTAAAAGTAAGTATTTGATAATTTTTAAATTATTAAATATACTTTTAAAGTTTTTTTTTTTTCTAAACAACATTAACTTTTCTTCTCTTTCTCATTGTAATTAATAAATTAAAATTATCTATTTTTGTTAAAAAATTATCTTTTATTAATTTTTAAAATTTAAAAAAAAATTGTATTTTTTTTGGAATCTTTCTAATTTCTATGATTATATTACATACTAAATTATTTATTAAATAGATATGAATATGAGTAACTGGTGTTAAAATGGATATAGATTTAGATATAGGTAAATAGTATTTAAATAATATAAAATGAATATGAATAAATAATATTTAAATAGAAATAAATATAGATAAATAATTCTTTACTTATTTAAATATAAGTATAAATATAAATATTAATTTTTTATTAAAATATGAATACAAATATTTGAATACTTCAATATCGGAAGTAAAACCGACTATTTACATCTCTGGTCAATACTCCCGTTCTGGGCGATCGTTCATTGTTTTCGCTGATAAACATTTCATAAATAAAATATGCAATTACCCAGCAATGATTTAACAACGTGAAACCCAAAAAGAAATTAATCTCGAACCTCTCCTAACTGGTCATTTAATGCAATTTTCTGTCATTTGGGCCATCCAACAAGGTGGGCTTTCCTTCCAGAATTCAAGCAGCCCAAGTATGTTAACGGCCTCGATCAATTTAGTCACTGCGCGTAAATCTAATCCGTTGAATGATTCAAGCCCGCAAAACCGAACCCTTCAAAACCCTAGTATTAAGGAAAACCAACCGAAAGCTGAAGGAAGACATCCTTGACGCCAAGCTAGGCCAGCCTTCTTTAGAAAGAGTGAGTCTGGTCGGACATGATTGGTTTTAGTATCATTTTGAGCCTGTGATTGCTCTAGTATAATCTTAAGAAATTTTGGGTTCCGATGCTTATATTTTTTCTTTATCACCCGTGGAAGTACAATCTTGCTGCATTATTTTGCTGACATTCTACTAAAATAAGCCGAAAATTTTCCTCTGCTGCATGCCCGGGTCTGATATTGATGGAATGTATATATATGTTGAATGCACTGCGCAGTGATTTGTTGCAGAAAAAATAGTTCACTGTTGATGGCATTTCGATTACATGTTTGGTTGTATTATTTGTAGACAGATGGCTGAAGCGCAAGCCAAGGGAGGTAATATGGTTCCAGAGTCTTTATTGAAGAAACAGAAGAGGAATGAGGAATGGGATTTGAAGAAGAAGGAAGAGTTAGCAGCATTGAAAACGAAAAATGCTCAGAACAGGAAAGTGATTTACCATAAAGCCAAGCAATATGCCAAGGAGTATGAGGGGCAGGTCAACACATTTTTGGTCCAATACTTTATGCATTAGATATATAGCTTTTTTGAATATAGTTTCTGATATTTGAATGCAAATTTTCGTTTCCTGTACAGCAAAAGGAGCTAATTCAATTGAAGCGTGAGGCAAGGCTGAAAGGTGGTTTTTACGTCAACCCTGAAGCTAAGCTTTTGTTCATTATTCGCATAAGAGGGTATGCATTCATAGACTATCAGCTTTTCTAGATAGCTAGTCTATGTGATTGTTGCTTCCATCTCATCGTTTTCTCATTTTGAACTTTCAGTATCAATGCTGTTGATCCAAAAACTAGAAAGATATTGCAGCTGTTGCGGTTGAGACAGGTAAATTGACGAGTCCCTCATTCAAACCATTTCTACTTTTCATTGTTACACTGTGATTTCCCTTATTGATTGGTTCTAGGCATCCACCCCAAAAGAAAGAAAATTGAATCTCTGGTGGCATAGATATGCATATGGCGGTGAGAATGAGTTGACACTAGTTTCCTTTTTATTGGAAAAAAAATGTTCATCACCTGAAATTTTATAACCATTTCCACTTTGTATGCTTCCATTTTTTGAATTTTCTGGTGGCACTTCATGTCATTGCTGCTTAATGTCTGTCCACTTATGGGCAATCAGGTAGCTACCTAGTTTGACATGGACTATCATGTTTGCATGAAATTCTCAACTATATTCTAGTGAGCCCATAGGTGATTTAGTAAAGATCTTTTGCAGTCATGGTTAAGGATGATTTGTAACTAGTGATATAGAGTATTAGGACGTTGTTTGTTTCCATAGGCAGAGCTCAGCCAAAGGGCCAGGCTCTTCCTATGAGGTGTTTGGTCCATGGTTAAAAGGGCCCTAGAAGGCTGGGCTCTATTGCCTAAAATGGGCTCATTGTTTTTTTTTCCTTCTCTTTTAAATTTTAAAATTATATATAAAATGTTTGTATTTGGTTACATGGATAAGTAGTACATATGTATAGTGAAATCAGAATAGCTTAATTTAGTTAGAGTGGAGCCGTGCATTTTTAAAGTAAACCAAAAGTGCAAAAGATCACACTGCTTAACAAAAGTGTCAACTTCCAAAAGAGCCCAGGAAACCAAACACCCCCTATTATCCTATAATTTGGGTGAAAAGCTGAAGTTGTGTGATATAGAATGGAAAAACTTAATATCCTCTTATTTGTGAAAATTGACGTTTATATGGACTAAATTTACATTCCATGCAATTCATTTTTTTTTCCCCTGAAGTTGGACTCAATTGTATTATTGCATGCAACACAGATTTTCAATGGCGTATTCCTAAAAGTAAACAAAGCAACGATGAATATGCTGCGTAGGTTGAGCCTTATGTTACATATGGGTATGTATCTTCATTCTACTGTAATTATTTGAAGTTCTAAGTTTTATAACTCTCCTCAAATGTTTTAACTACTTGTGCATTCAGATATCCAAATCTGAAGAGTGTGAGGGAACTGATTTACAAGAGAGGTTATGGAAAGCTAAGTAAACAGCGAACTGCTTTGACAGACAACTCAATCATTGAGCAGGTTTGTTTATTGGAATTTGGTTAGTGGCAGTGCCGGGTTGGTATATCTTACGTTTAACTTGACATGTTCCTGTTATGGCAGGCTTTGGAAAATATGGAATTATTTGCATTGAAGATCTAATCCACGAGATCATGACAGTTGGACCTCATTTTAAGGAGGCTAATAACTTCTTGTGGCCATTTAAACTTAAGGCACCATTGGGTGGTCTACAAAAGAAGAGGAACCATTATGTTGAGGGTGGAGATGCTGGAAACCGTGAAGATTATATCAATGAGCTTATCCGGAGGATGAACTAGATTTTGGTTTTATTTACCTCTTTGAAGTTTGGAGGTTTGTGCTTCAAATTCCAGTTGGTAGAAATTCTGTTTTCCCTATTGTTAAAGTTGGAAACGTATTTACTTCTGGGTCACAAGCATGGACATGGTGTTTCAACAGTTTTATTCGGAAGTCGGAGAGGACTTCATCGCCTTTCTGAGTTTTGTTGACTAGATTATACGATGTTATTTGATTCTATGCCTTTTATAGTCATGTAACACATGGAGCCTGGTGGCTGATAGGAGTTTCAGTTTTGTGCTTGGATTGGCGGCCTTGCGCCGGAGGCTCATGTAAGTTTTTTAATGATAGAGGGTAATGTTAAACTGGTATCCATTTGAAGATAATTCTTATATATTCTAAAAATTACTCTGTGGGGTTAAATAGCAATACTGGCCCTTTATCATTCTTATTATTCAAATTATCTCTCGTTAACATTATCGCTTCATTGAGTTTACTTATTTTGTGCTGTTGTATTTTTATATGTAAATCTAATAACAAAGGAACTAGGTGTGAACACTCAAGGGGGCCCACCAGGCTCCGGAGTGCAAATCCGCAAACAAAAATAGCAAATAAGAATGCCACGTACTTCCAATCAACAAAATTATTGCCAATAAAACAATAACTGGCATGAAAATGGTCAAGCAGTTGGACAAACATGTCCATCTTACCACACTAAGAAATTAGGAGGATCCACCTACAGCCAAAGGAATGGATAGGGCACTTGGAAGAAACCATACCCACAAAAGCCGTGGTACCGTGCCTTCTTTTTGTTTGTTTATTTGTTTCGAAATTATAATTTTCTAATAAAAAAGTAACTAGGCATATGATTCAGAATCTAAGATGACACCTGTATGACTTAAACAGCACAATCTACATAATGCCAAATTATCCAAAAGGAGAGGCATACGAAATACCATATCCTGCAAGAGATTTCCTATATAGAAACTACTCTCGGAATGTGCTTCAATTATGGCATCTGAAAACGCTTAAATAAAAAAATACAACAGTAGAGTAAATGCCTACCCCTAATGTTACAAGGCCATCAATTTCAAAATGTGGGGCAGCAACTGTAGAACACAACCACCATGACTGCCCATTTCCTGCAACTAGATTCAGTCGAGCTGCATTATTTCTCCAGTACAACCGCCAACTATGCAGCATCTAGTTTCAATCGCTATAACATCAGACCCTTTTTTCGGTACACTATGATATAATAAGCGTAAGAACTTTCAGCTCTTCATGAAATCAAAGCCTAACATTCCGCAAGGGGACTGAATCCCCACCAAGCAATCCTAATCATCACCAAATCGACCTTGTTTTCTAGCACGTGACCTAACAATTGGTTTCCTGTGTTCATCTGATCTTCCCAAATTCCCTTCCTGATCTTGTCTGCTCACAATTCTTAGCGGGTGAGCTTCTGTGTTGAAAACCCACTCATCCAGTGGGATTACTGAAGATGGTGCATATAGAAGATAGAAATATTTGAGTGTCTCAGCAAGAAAGAAGCTCTGCATCATATTGTCTTTGACGCCTGTATTGACCTGGGAACACAACATACAGCAGCTAAAAAAAGCAGCAAAAGTAGCAATACAGCAGTAAAAAATTCATAGGTTTTCTTTTAAGGCATGGGAAACGTGATCAGGATAGATAGCTTTACTATGTATGAGAAAGAAAGCTACTTTGACATATTTTTGAATTTTACATCATAAAAAACACATTTAGTATAATTGTGTCCCTACCATGCTAACTGTGCGGTGTCCTACATATTTCTTTCTGAAAATTGTTATTTCTGCATATTCCACTCTCCATATCATACCTGTATTGCCAATTAGTTTCACATTCTAAGGCCACTACCAAACCTCACACTAGCAGAGAAAAAGTTGATAATGACCTCATGTCACTTGAATGACTAATATGGACAGTGAACAAGACCTCTAATGGCAATGCAGTGTTTCCTTGTCCACCAATACCAACATCTACAATTCAGAAGACAAATGATAACATACAGAAAGTCAGAAGACCTGATACAAAATTACTGGTTACAAAAAAGACATTTCTTGGTTAAGTGTATCCATAGAAGACACTGCAAATGACACCCTTGTGTCACACAGAAGGTATAACGTAGCGAACACTTGGGATGTGAATTCAAGCATTATCCAATATCTGGGTTAGTGAAGTGCTTACATCCTTCAATCCAACATATCCTGACTCTATACGAGAATTCTTTTCAAATGCTTCAAATATGTTCCAGCCCCATTCTTGATAAGTTTTATTCCCAGTCAATCTCCAGAGGTAAAAGAGTGACTCGACAGTCTCTGGCCTCAATATATTCCATGATGTACCCACACTCATCTCCTGCAAAAATGTTATGCAAAAGAACCATCACACAATGAAGTTATTCAGCAAATATCACTAGAATAATCACAACAAACCTGCCCTGAATTAAAAAAATAGTTCTCTCCAGCCAATTTTGTTGGTGTTGACTGATAGAAATTATAACATGTCCAAGCAAGCTGCATAAAGAAGCAAGGAATTTATTAAAAGGTTAAAAGCATAAATTAACTAACTAATGATAACTGGGGCAGATAATTGAAGCAATAATAGTAAGAATACATGTTTTCCCCACTGAAAATGGATCAGCCATGCACTGGTCTGCAGTTCCTTACGAAAATCATAAAGCTTTCATGTAACCCATCAATCAGATAAAGTACATCATTAGGAAAATCATGAATTTTGAGCATTAGAAGACAAGCACAAAAATAAGTCGATGTGCTGGAACCAATGTTAAATGGACTAGAATTGTCAACTGACTGTATTAGTTATTCATTGTTTGGTATAGAATAAACTTCAACATATCCTATTGGGATATTAACCCAAAACATATACTTGAGAAGGCAAGTATTACTATTATCATAAACCACAGATCTGACAGTAGGGAGACTCTTCAGCAAGGTTGGAGAAACCTTTATCTTAGTCATCCAAAAGAAAAATTCTGTCCCACTTTTGAGATTGTTAAAAGGATCATAGAGGCCAGACTTTTGGTAGATATGCTCATGCCTTCAGGAAGCTTCATGGAGATGCAGCAGGAATTTCTTTTTAGGGGTTATAAATGAACAAATAAAGCTCTCATAATTCAGGAACCTGATTTGGTGATCCCAGTTGGTAATCTACATGAGGTTCAGCTGAAGTATCTGAACTCCTCTACTACTATAGCAAGACATCCCTCTACCTCCTAGTTGAAGTCCGCCTTCCCCCACCAGCTGCCCTTAAAAAATAAAAATTTAAAAAAAAGGAAGCAAAATTGGGCCACTGGTCACCAATATCAAGATGCTCCTAGACCCAGGCAAACCCTTCAAAGTTGGTTTGAACCTCTGCCAGTGTCCTATATGCAATAAAAACAAGCATGGCTCAACGTTTCACCTTAATGAATATCACCAGCACCTGGGTAAAGAATGAAAAAGGGCCAGTATCAATTATTCCATCCATACTCCAACTATTGTCCAGACAAATACCTTTTCCCTGTACCAACTATATATCTGTATCCCTGAGATAGGATAAATTTGCTTTAGAAGCTTGCTCAAGTCTTTATCCTAACTGCATACTGGAAAGATTGTAATCATCCATTGCAGAAACTAAACCTTCTAATAACTAAGCTATTTCTCATCCTACAGCTCATGATCCTTTTAAAGCCTCATACAACCTTCTAGTCACTGATTCATATATCCTTCCAAGAAGCTCATAAAATCTTCCAAAACACCACTGAAAAGGTCAAGATTTGGAATTGAGACAGCAAGGTCAGCTCATGTCTAGTCTTACCCATTCGAGCATCACTCTTCTACCTACATATATAATTATATGGCACTTCCGTAGCTACCTACAGAGTGTAGCTACGCTCATGTCATCTATGATTGTCAATTGCTAGCTGAGGAACCGTACTTATTACAAGAGGCCAACTCATAACCACCTCACAAAAATACAATCAAATTAATGCATATAAATGCTCTCCCAAAAAAATCTTCTTGATAAGAACAAAGTTAGTTTTGATTCAGAAAACAAAGCAAAACGGTCATAAGCATGGTATACTTAAATAGTAACAAGGATTTTTCAATACCTCTTCTGCAAGTGAGAGAAACTTCTGAGATTCATCGGGACCATAACCTGATGCCCCTAAGGCAATCATTCCTGGAGCAAAGCAAGCTAATTCATCCATCTGCAAATATTTGTATGATACAGCATAATTAGTTTGTTAATAAACAGCTGTATCTGAATGCTACTTTGTTCCAATATATTACCTTATCAGTAAGTGAACTCCCTATCTTCTCACAAACGTATGCAAAAGATGATGGTGTCGTTCTCCTAACCAAGCTTAATAGACCTTTCATAGACTTCTCCCACATTTCTCTGTTTTACAAATTTCACACAGAATTTTACATAAAACCAAATGATAAGGATACTATTTTTACATGAATTAATTTAATCTAAATCTTGGAGAATGAAAAGCATGAATCAAGAGAAATCATCATATTCAACCCCACAGAGCATTTTACCAACATAATGCAAATACAGGATTTTTTTTTTTTCACAGGAACCCAATAGAAATAAATGATTTGTTATTTCTCTGAACTTCTAAATTCTCAATAGAGGCATTAGCTTCAATATCCTCCAAGAATTCAAGAAAACAAGTCTACTTAGGTAAGTGTAATCAGTTCATCATGGCAAATGGATTATGCATATCTCTGTACTTCTACAGGAAGGGCAGTTAATATTTGCCTACATTTTATAGTTAACATGCCTGACTAGACACAGCAGAACATTCCTAAGCAGTTTAACTGCATATAAAGAAAAAGTTTTGGCAAAGGAATCTCACCTGTAAGGCTTTACAGCTTCAGTCTTATTTCCCTGTATCCAAACTTTGAGCAAATATTCATAAAAACTGCAGGAGTTGCAGTGACTAGATGTAAGTCAAACTTTCAGGTTCAGATTAAAAATACGCATGAATTTTTCATAGGATAGACTGTTGAGATTAATGAGAATACACAGAGTTAGCACCATTCATATATTTGAAAGATCAGAGAGCCAGTACCTGTCCCCCATGGCTCCAAATGTTATGGTTGAGTAAGATGATGTCCCTCTATTTGGATTGATATAGATAGGAAGTAAACCATCATCAGGAAAGGTTTTATTGATCTGCAAAATTACATTCTCCACCTGAAAGCAATATATTTCTTTCAGTGAACCTGAAAAAATAGTTACCTATGCCCAGACATACACATCTACTCGTGGTTGACATCTATTTAGTAAATACAGCAAGAAAGCTCTATAAGGCACAGACGAACTATTTTCATATGATAAAAACTTCCAATTCCCATATTCTTTCACAAATATGTAATTTTTGAATTAACATATGCAATATTATAGTTGCCTAGGCATCATCTTTTAGTATTAAGGGGATGTACCTTCTCCTGATATTTTGGATCTCCAGTTCTTTGAGAAAGAACTATAAATTCCAGTTGCTCTGTGCCAGAATCTGCCAGGATTGAATCACCCTAAGGAGAGAGCAAATTATAAATTAATACAATAAAACAAGATGGGCATCCCTATTGATTAGAGTATAACATCTAACTGAAAGTGAATAGTAGGATTCTTAAGGGGGAATTAGAGTCAACAAAAGTCATCCTTTAGCATATGTATAATGGGAATGGTGGTTTATAACTACATGCAAAGTATTAGTGTTGCCATGAGATGAGAGGAATAGACAGCAATTATACATCATGAGATGAGAGGAATAGACAGCAATTATACATCATATTTCTATCACAGGAAACCTAACAACTAGAGCTAAGATCTATTTATGGTAACAGCTTCAATAAATTATTTTCCCCTGATCTGTGGACATATTTCAACCAAACAAATCATGTAAAAAATCATAGTTTGCTCACAAAATCCCAAACTAGGCACAAGTCCAAGCTAGATTAGCAAATTAAATAGAAAGTTACCACTCCACATATAATGGTGAAGAAAATTTAAGAAACAAAGAGTTTCTACTTAAAAGTTCTTGAAAGATGAAATCATGCAGAAAAGTCGAACAGCACATCCATGAAATTCAGCACTTACCCCAGTCCATCCAGGATTATGTGGATTTCCGTGAGCCAAGTTAATAATGTTATATGGAATGCCAGAAGGTGTATCCCATGCAGGTAGCAATCTATCAGCAATGTCCTTTGCTTTTTCAAGGAAAATTTTGTCCCCGGAGAGATCATATGCACTAAGAAGTCCACCCACAACTCTGGACAACGATGAAAAAGAAAATTATAGATTAGACAGGTAGTTTAGATGCCACTCGTTTTATGTTGATTATGGAGCAGTGACACAACTTAACTCTTCAGGCAAGGAAATAGAAAAATAAAAATAAATAACCAACATATTAAACCTTATAAAGCAACCTTATGTTTGTCTCAAAAACACTAGCGTCATAATTCTTGTTGAAATCCAATGAGTTTGCAACCCACCTGCCATAAATAGCTCATTACTATCAAAGAAGAAACCAAGAAATAAAAGAACAAACATCACACTTGGGAACCAGAGATTGATTTGTTTGATATATATGTCACATATGCATTCATTGAATCTGGTTTGCATCTTAATCTATGTCATCTAGATATCCCTTAACTGAATCTAAGAACAGCAACTGATCAGGAGGTCAATAGAAGAGAATGCCACAGATGAAGGGAAGTTTCTAGAAAATAAAATGTATGATAAAAGAGATACAAACAGAGAAAAATGACTTAGACTAACAAACCTGAAATTGCACCACTGAGAAGAGATGAAAGAGCAATGTGTTAGTAGCTGAGAATATATACATTTAACATGCTAACCACCAAGACTAAAATTTTATGCGCGTAACTTTCCGCATTTCATCCATGAAACCAATAACTGTTCCCACCATTTCAAGCACGTTAAGCTTTGACTATTGAATCAATATGTTAAACCTGTTTAAACAGTCTCACCACTTTCATATAACCATACTAATAACTTAGCTAAGAACAATATATGTTCCACTTGAAGAAATACCATATTGGAGGACTAAACAATGGAAGACTAAATACTATCAAACCACAATTTTTGGTGGTAGAGTTAAAAAGGGGCAAAAGATCGTTAAAAGACAGGCAAGGCAATAGAAAGTTTGAGTTACTGCAAATAGATGAATCAAGCCAAACCCAATCCCAAGAATCAAGTATCGACCATAATCTGATGAACAATGGAAATTTGTGGAAGTGTAATGGTCATAATTGTTCATAGGAAGTTGATCATAATTCCATGATGTAACCCTAGATATCTAGGGTGATTTTGGGCTAAATTCTGGAAGAGGAACTGGTGATGCCTTCTAGAAATGGGATGACGTGGGATATACTTGCTCAAAAATAGTAGGGGAGAAAAATTGGATGATAGAGAACCATCTCTGGCATATACAGAGGAAAATTTATCACAGCCTGTATGAAAAAAGGACAGAAAAACAGGTTAATAGCTGTCATTTCATTAAGGCAAAAAGTCTCGAAGAGGTGCGGCGGAGTTGGAAAACATAACAGGAAATTAAATCATTACTTTAGTTATGATATTAAAGCCTGGTTGAAAACCCTTTCAAAGATAAACCTTTAAACAAGCAACAAATGTCAAAAAATGTTGCTTATGAAGATAAAGCATGATGTAACCGAAGCATAAAGAGACACCAGGATAGAAGAGCAAGTATCTGAAATATAAAAGAGGCATATGCTAAACTCACTCTCTAGCTCTTTGGAACTGCTCTTTGAGACCCATAATATATAAGGTATCAAGTGAGTCTATTAGAGTTGCTCCAAGACCACCAAAGCTATCAACACCAGTCTTTGACTGTGGCTGTTAACCCACAAAATAAGAAAAAAATAATAATAAAATGTTAGTGTAAATTATAAGTACTTATCACAAAACTCACGTAGGAGAAAGGATATAGAAAAGAATTTCCCCTACCTATGAATTTATTGCAAAAAGTAAGTAATGTAACTTTGGACCTAAAACTTGAACAAACTAACAAGACATAAACATTTGCCATAACCCCCCAAAGTTTTTTTTAAAAAAATCTTCTATATCCAGTCATACTTAAATATTAGATAAAGAAATCAAAAACAGAATATTTTCCATAAGAGGAATGCATTGTAAGCTCAAACCTTGGATGTATATCAGTCAAACTTTGCTTACTTCATCGACAGAAGAAGAATTAAATAGAATAATTCTCAAAAATCTAAAGTCTTTTCTCAGGCAAATAAGATCAATCTTACTGTCTAAGAATCATGCAAATCTATGGCAATTATAAGAATGCTTGGCTACTAAATAATTGATCATCAAGGTGACAAAACTTTTATCAAATAAAATGGTAATTAATTGAGCAAGTTCCACGGATTCTTCTAAATGTAAAAAGTACCTAGTTTCTCCACTCTACAGCTTTTATAAACATGTTTTTCTCCAAAATAATGCAATAAGTATAATAATAATTAGCCCTGTCCTTGCAAGTTTACAATAGACTAAACTTGCAACTCTTATTTATCATCCAATGCAATATAATATTTAATGAACACATTTTATTCAACAATAATGTAATAGGCATGTAAAAATAATGAATCATATGTCATATCCTTGTGCCTATGGACAAGTAACCCAATCCAGGTAACCTGGTTACTCCATTAACATCACAATAGGTATATAAAGGTTGAAAATAGTCAAAGTGAAAACTTATGATCCTTGAATTCACTTGGACAATGCAAACACGACAAGAAAAGCTCTGAATGTGTCCACCAAATATGGAGCATAAGGCTTTCAAAATCAAGCCAAGGCCAACATGCTTTGTCAAATATAGTCCCGGCCTTGGCATGCAGAATACAAATCTCTTAAACGAAAATAGTTGCAAGTCCCTAGGAAGACCTCTACATTTCTGTTCGGAGTATTTTGCCTATCAACCAAGGAGAAAATGATTGATAATCTAGCCAATGTCTATATTGTTATCAACATTACCTAGCCTTAACATTGAGAGTGCAAGTCTCCAAACCTAGAATTACATTAATCAAACTTGTCTTAAGGGGTCCATTCCCCAAGACATATGGCCTAGAACTTTGTCCCAACAGCCAAGACCCACAAAAGCCAAAAACAAGAATGTGTCCAAAAAACAAAGAAGAATCTAGCCAATTCTACTATGAGGCCGTATTTTTATGTTGGATACATATTTCCCTCATTTTTCTTTCTTCATAATTGCATGCAGTTAAGGATTTAAGGCCATTTTCTTCCACTGCCATTACCAAAACTTTTTCCATTTCCTAGTGATACACTTAGAGACACAAACTATAATTTAAGTAGCCATAAATATTGCGGCTAATAGTTTGAAAATACACTTGGAAACTAGATAACTACCTACAAAACACAACCGCAAATTTGTAAATTTTATCAATAGTGGATTCTATTGCTCTTTTGTAAATTTTATACAGATATCAAGGAACTCCAGCACCTGCATCTTTTCAAGTTTTTCCAAAAGGACTATTGATATCCAGTATTTATCACCAAAAGTTAACAGTTGTCAGGCTACTTGAATAAATTTCATAGATTTTACACTTTTCTACGTCCCTGTCTAAAATGGTTGTTAAATATTAAATTATATGCATTAATAAAAATTACACCAGCATTTGACCCAGAATGCAACTCTGTAACATCAATCTAGTAAGCCAATTGTAAAAACGAATAAAGAAATAATCAATAAACAAAATTTCCATGAATTAAATCACATAACAAATAAACAAAAGCCTGGAGTCAACTTTACCCTTCCACCCCTCCCCCCCCCCCCTTCCCATTCTCACCAAAAAAGGAAAAGAAATAAAAAATGTTCACTACTACGAACAAAATAGCAAATTAATGAATAAAATATAATTAGTCTAGTACACAACATACCTGAAGTTCATCATGACCCCATGCATATTTTTCATATGAACTCCATGCATGAAGCATAGCTTCTTTCACTCTTTCTCTACGCCGAATGCTGACAGGGTCATCAGGAGTATCTTTCCTCTTGGTGTCATCACTACTTTTTCCACTAGGTTTCATCTTTCCTCCTGAAACTCCATTGTCATTCTTTAACTGTTCCAGCTGCAAATACCAATTAAATATTCAGTTCAAACATGTGCTTTTATTTGTGAACAAAAAATATAAATCACAATAACATATTATTATATGAAAATAAGGTGATAATAAATAAGATATTAGTCAGTTAAGAAGGTTGATGTGAACTTTGACAAAAACTTAAAATTATTTGTATGAACAATGTAGCCAAGAAAGCCTAAATCACACTGAAATGAATAAGGCAATGTGTATCAATCTCAAAGTTACTCCAAGAAACTTGAACACGTGTGAGTAGAAACAAGGAACATTAAATCAAGGGCATAACCAGAGAATGCAATAATTAATTGACTAAAGACATGATTGGGAAGAACCAGGCTCCAATTTTTGTTGCATAAACAAGTATATAATTATGCATGTAAGACAAGTTTACAAGGATAGATCATAGATCCCAAGATAATAGGAGATAGGCACGGTAAACATACTAAGAAATTATTTTAGAAATGATAAAATTACCATATTCTTTACACATTAATGTTCTTTCAAGTGCACAATGCAGAATTAACCAGGAAAAGAGATGGAAAACTGGTCAAGATAGAAAGTACACGTAGCATGGGTAATGACAAGAAATAACCAATTCACATCTCTTACCAAATTTTTGCAAGTGAATCACTTCTTCATTCACTTAGATACTTCTTCCTGCAAATGAAAACAGAGTTCACCAGACAGTGCAAATAAATATTCTCCTCCAAGAAGAAGACATATTCATACAAAACATATGAATAAAAAGATAGTTAACATTGCAATGCTATCATAGGTTCATAGCAAATGAGCAAGCTTAGCTATCATCTTTTTCTAATTCGTCAAAGAAAATATATGAAAGTCTAGAAAAACCCAATACGTTGTGGCAAGGAATTTATCATTCGAGGCATGGCAGAAGGTTGTGAAATGTGACAGAGGCACGGGAGAGGGACCAGTCGTGCATTTTCTAAGAAAGGATCGACAACGTTCTGGTCCAGACGGTAGCCTTAATTATTCCGGCATGTGATTGTCATCAACTGTACTGATACATATGCGAGAGACAGAGCCTAAATTCACAACGCATACAGTAACCTACCTCTTTGAACGCGCAGTTTCAAGGGCCAGCATGGAGTGATTTGGCAGCGTAGTTAAACACATACAAAAGGTTGATAAAGCGACAAGAGTATACATTTCAAAATTTGTGAGTGCTTAGGATTCTAGATCACACAAAACATGAGCAGATTCAAGAGAATAACATTAGCAGTAACAGAGTTCCGGAATAGCAGCAGATCTAATGGCATGGCTGTTGGAAAAGCATAAACTCAATTTTAACGGGGATACCTCGTGCTCCTAACAAGGGTGTGCCGATCCCAAACGAAAAGCGTGGGCCACAAAGATGATGAATACTAAGGCGAGGCGTTTTTGCCGCCTCAAATAATAGGCTGGGTTTATGTATCTCCATCTGCTCGATGATGATCTACTCCTCGCCATTATTTATAGGAATAAGGAAGAAGAGAAAGATGACGTGCGTGCAATATATCAGATAACAGTGCCCTAACCTACAAGTGTTGCTGCTTTAAGTTGAGAAGGAAGAAATGTCAGAGCTGAGCTTGGCATAACAAATCAATTCCACGATTCAAGGTAATCAAGAACAAATATAGCTCGATCGGAGAAAATGAAGAGGCAAGGCGTCAGCGATCCCTCTCTCTCTCTGTCTCTCTCTAGATTCGGGAGAGCGGAGACGCTGGAGGTGAAGTTCGAAGTACAGAGAGAAACGGAAAAAGAAGACTCATCGAAGACGAGATTTTAGTGGGCGAAGAACGTACCGGCGGGACGGACTTACCAATTCACCGAATTCCAACAAAAAAAAAAAAAAAGAAAAAGGAAATTCCAAACAGAAAAATCGGGGGAGAATTTTCGGCGTTGTTTGAAAAATCAACTTTTATATTAGCTACCCTGCCTCTCTTTTTTATATATTTTTTACCTTGCCTACGTGGTAAAAGAATACTGGTTCAGCCGTGCAAGTGAAGTGGCTGAACAAACGACAGCCCGCACGTTCATCACTAAGGAGATAGTTGGACGAATCGCTGTTGGCCTTGACTTCGGTACCTACCCAAAAAATAATGGTTACAAATCTTTTTTGTGTGGACCAATTATTATTGGTCACGGACTAATTATTATTGGCCACATACATTACTTCAGGAATCAAATTATAAATATTTTTGAAGAACTAAACTAAAGTATAAATATTTTGAAAGACCAAAGTGCAGATACTGCTTTTGTCATCTTCCTCCTCTGAAACCCTCGTCACCGCACGCCATTTGCCGCAGCACTCCGTTCACTACCGCACTGCTTGCACTTCGTCAACTCAAGCGATCGGGTTAGGGGCGTCGATCACCTTCCAGCCTCCGCTCCCTCAAGGAGCTCCTCTACTTCCTCTGCTTGGAAGCAATAGACTCGAGTAGAGCCCGACAGAGGCGGAGGTGCCGTCTCGGCAAGTCAGCAAGACGGCCTGGTGCCAGAGACTCGGTGATGGAGGTGATCGACATGTTGAAGCTATAGGAGATGTGCGCCCGTCATGGGTATTGTTCACGATTAGGGAGGAAAGAGAAGACGCAGAGTCCGACAAGAGTTTAGCGAGAGATGAGTTTAGGACGGGTTTTGAACGGATCTGGTGGTGATGGAGGATCGGACAGTGCAAGTGTGTGAACAGGTTTGCACAAGATTGCCTAAATAGAACGGATCTAGGCTGCAAACGCAAACGTGGCTTGGAAGAATGGCGAAGTGGCTCTGCTTGCAACCCAAACGACTAACGAGTGAACGGCAGTCTGCGAACGGCGAAGGCGAATGGCAGGTGTGCAGGCTGCGATTGTGGCGACCAGCGGTCGGCAAGGAGGAAGATGATTTGGTCGATAACAGTGCAGATTTGCACTTTGGTCCTCGAAGTATTTATATTTTACTCCCAAAATAATCCACGTGGCCAATAACCATTTGTTCAAGTGGCCTGAAGTAATCCACGTGGTCAATAATAATTAGTTCACGTGGAGATGGTTTCAAAACAAGTTTTTTGGACTTGGTACCGGAGTGTTCACCACCACTGTTTAGTTTGACATTTTCATTTTTCTATTTCTTTTTTTTCCTTCCGAACAATGGGAACGTAAATATTCAGCGGACATTGGTAGCTTGAGTCAAAGTCTTCCGATACGTCTCACGGTGAAATTAGTCCAAATCCTAATTGTCATCTTTTTGTTTTTGATTTGGATGGAAATTCATCTGTGTCCAGCCCATTTGGTGAGCTGTAAGGAAATATTTGCCCAATTAAACCCAAACGGCAAAATTTCAGGCCGCAGCCGAGTAGCTCCAGTGAGCAGTACCCAGAATTGAAAATAAAAAAAATAAAAAAATAAGGAGAGGAAATACGGGGATGCATCGCAAACCATAATTTGAGAAAAGGCCGTCAAGGCTGGACATAATTTCCATGAAAATTTACTGTGCTGTAATTCTCGTTTTGCAAGATATTTTTCTTTTCCTTTTTTTTTTCGAAGTCTTTCTGATTCGTCGTCTAGCCTAAAATTTGCCGTAACTCTGCGCTTGCGACGGAGTAATGTCCTTTCCTAGGACTTTGTCTCGTGGTTGGGACTACGGAGTGAATTACCCTTCACGCAAATAAAAAATAAATGTAAATTGCAATTATCTTCAGAGAAAAGAAAATGTTAACTGCAATTTGTCGCCAATAATTAAAAATCTACATGATTTGAATTTGTTAAAGGGTGAAGATCCATCCAACGTCAACTGGTACCAAATGCAAAACTCACGAATCATTGTAAATTAAGTAACAAGCAACGCTCTCGAGGGATGTTTTACCTATAAGCTTTTTTCAATCATTGAATAGACATATAAATAAGACAAACAAAACAAAGAAACATAATCATTCTAAACGCATTTGCCAAAACCTTCCCACTTTCCTTCAAGTCCCTTCATCAAAACACGCAAACATTCATACCCATTGCATTTTCATACGGATTGCCTTTATCATGGATAGAAAAGTGTCCACCAGTTTACACGAAAAAGTGCTAATGAAGAATTTCATTACATAACCATGAAAAGTCTGAAGGGAATAATTATTGCAGTAAATCCTACAGCAATTACTCAGACAATCTATTTCTAGCAGCTATCTCTTCCCACCATGACATAAATAACCTTTAACCAAGCTAGTTTACAAGAAGTTGCTTTTCTGTTCCAAGTAAATGAAAACAGATAGAAGAACTTGCTATTCCACAAGGGCAAAGATGCCAACACCAAAATTACTTCCATGCCAGCGATCTCACACTAGTATTACTGAGCATTTTAGGTCATTGTGGAGTGAACGAGCCCAAACAATTTACCCACGTGTCAATGAGACGGCCCAATACATGAAACTACCATCAATCTCTGAAATCCTCCCCTAAAGGAAATCATGATGAATCACTCCCGTGCACAATCTGATCTGCCTCAAAATTTCCATTCTATATAACAGACACAGAAGGAAAGGGAATAAAAAATCATACCAAGATCATTTATTATTATCAATAAATTCCAAAACATCCAATGATTACAAGTCAAAGACTTCCCACCTCATTTTGGGTCAAGGAAGGATTCTGTCCTGATTGGGAGGCTGCTCTTGAGAGGTCCCTCAGAGTTCCCTAAATTAGCAGACATTAGGGAAAAAGACTATGAAAACATAAGGTTGTCATAAGGAGCAAATCCAGATTGAAGAATTCCTTCAAAATCAGACAACTTTTGACAGGCATTCAATCAAGTGAACAAATATGCAGAGCGCAAATAAAAGGACAGGTAAATTGTGATCAGGAACAAGTAACCATGATGTCTCAACACAAGTGGATCAAAACAAATGTTTTTCCTCTTTAAAGGAGAGATCACATTTTGGGCAGAATATATTTATGCAGAAAAGGATTGGAAGTGTGCAAAAATAACAATGTTCCAGATCAAAAAGTTAACATTATAGACATGCCACATGTAATATTCTACTTGAGTCCAACAACTTTTTTATGCATGCAATGAAATGATCTCCCAAAACAAGAGCTCCAATCACTACAAGAAAATGTTTAATAATAATAATAATAATGACGCTTTTTGTAAAAGCAGTCATCAACATTAGGTGCAATTGCTGATATAACAAAGAAAAAAGATAGAAGGTAGAACCAAGTGGGAGGTAAAACAAGTATCCATATTGACCTTATTTGCCCACATCAGTCCACATGCATTGCAAAGGGTCCTAGGTCCTTCTGGTCCTCGACGCATCATTGGCGTAGATTTCTCACTGGTACCACAATGTCGACAGCTGCCAAAAGGTTTCAAGAAAGTAATATTAGAATAACTTTTGGCAGACTAATCTTGACACCATAAGAAAAGTTGCAGCACAGGCATAATCAGCAAAAGCCAAGCTTGTATAGAATTCCAATTTCTTTCCAAGAAAAGCTCTCATTTGATATGGAAAGAATGCAGCTTCAAATGTGAAATTGAGACATTGAAAGAGCAAATTCCGAAAATTTCAATACAAGAGATGGTGTTCACAAATAAATTTCAGCTATTTTAGAAATCCTAAATTCAAAAATCTAAATTAGAGGGGCCTAATAACAATAAACCTACATAGCTCAGATATTAATCATTGGCTCCCAACTTTATTTCCATTTATATCTAATTGATGAACATGCATGTCTGGGGTCCAAAATGTGTTGTATTCTTAAAGGAAAATGAACAAATAATGGGATGCATTTGGTGTCAAAAAGTATTGGTGTGTGCATGTGTCAAACATAATGTATTGTTCAATGAGATGTGTCCAATGTAGATATGGAAATGTCAACTTTGGGCCGTTTGGATGGGAGGATAGGATATAGTAGGATAAGATAAGAGTAGATAAATTTATCCGGATTACACAGTGGTATCACACGTTCGGTTAAATAGAAAACAAATGGGATAAAATTATGAATTTACCAAAAAGTCCTTAAAATAAAAATAAAAAAAAAAAAACACACACACACACACGACATTAGTCAGATCTCATTTCCTGCCTTCGCCGCAAAGCCCTCATGGCTTTTAAATTTTTTTTTTTTTTTAAAAAAAAAAGGTCAGACTCCGTCTCTCATCCCTTTCACAACGACCTCCCGTCGGCCCCCACCTCCCTTTGACATGCCGGCCTGGGTCGGCCCATCTGGCCGACCCAAGCAAATCGAGAAGCAATCCACAGAATGGATGGGGTTCGGGGCAGAGAGGAGTTCGGGCCACATAATGGATCGGATTTGGGTTCGGGCCGAGAAGCAATCCAAGCAATCCACGCCATGAACGACGAAGAGAAGATCTGCTGATCAGCCGCGACAAAAATCACCGATTGCTGAGCTCGACCCAGCCTGGCGATACCGGCAGTGGGTGCAAACCAGGCCGATGAACGGCCGAACCAAATCCAAACAGCCTCTTCGCCTCTTTGCGCTTGTGAGTGAAGGACAATGGAGCTCGGCAGGACCCAATCCAAATGGCCGCTTCGCCTCCCTGCGCTCGTGGGTGAAGGACAAATGCAATCGGGAGATCGGGACACACGCTGAGGCTAAGCTTGACATTTCATACGCTGATAAGGGTGGGATAAAATTTATCCCACCCGCAGCCGTTGATACCATATCTGGAGTATACTGATATATATCAGTATCCGGATCCATTACACGCGAACCGAACACGTGTAACGGCAGATAAAATTTATCTTCTCAGCCTATATCAGGCTACCGAACGCCCCCTTTGTGAAACTGCCCATTCTTGTTGGCTCTCCACTGCTGGCAAACAGATATATTGGTTAATGGAAACTGTAAATGTTGCATCACTGTACAAAATTGCTAAGTGGCTTAGTTTGAGTTAGTAAGAACACCTTAGCCAGTTTGAATGAAGATTAGAACAGGGGAAAGGTTATGAACAAAAAAATTCATCTAAATAATTCGATAAGAAACGACCTCCAAGTGGATATTCTCTGCGAATACCAATTCTAGAAAACATAAACTGCAAATAAAAATACAGAATAATACTTAAAAGATTTTAGAGTTTTTGGATGCCAAAAGGGAAAGAAAAAGAAAAACAGAGTAAAAGGAAAAATTAACCACTAGAAATGAAAGAAAAAACAAAGAAACTCAAGGTAACTATCAGCTGCCACAACATTAATGTCAACCTAATTATAAACTCACACAATCTCTTGTTGCTGGGTCCCACTACCATCCAACGCCCAGCTCTGGGTTGAATCCCAAGTTATTGATGCTGATACTGGATCATCGCTGTTCGGTTTTGAAGATGTAAATTGACCTTTATTCCTTTGCATCCTATAAAAGCCACAGAATTTGTTGAGAATAAGCACAAAAGGCTATTAGTGGTTGTAAATATTTCAACATTGTATAACTAATCCAACCAACGTAAAAATAAATGGCAAATTTACTTAAACCTCCAAGACCAAAGGAAATACAAACATAAAAATGTGATTGAGTAATAATATCATACGGGCTGCCATGTGACAGCTGTTCCCCAACAGCTAAAACTTGGTTTCACAATGGACCCTTGAATTCAATTAATGACAAACCAGCCAGTTAAAGCCCTCCAGATTAAAGAAGTAAACAAATAAATAAATCTAATTTAAAAAGTCAGGCACTGCGGCTCGTATTCAATTCGATCGGGATCACGACTAACTGCTAAGAAATCTTTAATGAGTAGGTCACTTATTTATGAATTTGTGCTTAAAATCCATATGCACAAGAGATCATTTAAATCTATACTGTTCGATCCAGGATCACCAATAGTTATGTTTAATAAAAGAAGCATCAAACACCAGTATCCTCAAAAGTTAAAGCCCCTTCATGATAAGAAATAGACACAATCAAGCAATGGATAACAAGAAAAATGCAACTTGAAGTCTTCCGTGCACAAAAGTTTGTCTAGATATTCCACCTTATTTGATCATCAATATTTCCCTTGAGTATCAAGTCATACTTTTGTCTAGTCATTCCAACTTATTCGATCAACAACATTTCACTTAAGTGTCTAGTTATTGGATTAACAATATAAAGTCTAGCATTTGAGTAAGAGGTAATATGACAAAGGAAGGACAAAATTGAATTTATAGATCCATAAACCTAAGGATCAAAACAGAATTCAATAGGCCTGATAGCCTTCCATATTATCCAATCTTTTGTAATTGCAAGTTGCAATATTTAGAGACAACTACCTTGGCAGCTAACAGGGATCTAAAGTTTCTGTGGAGCCATAAATCAAAAGCTCTAACACTGTAGACACTAAGGTGAGGATAAGGGGGGAAAAAACTAAACATTCTGCCAGTGGACTAATACCTAAAAGTGAGAAGAAAAAACACCATACCTAAGTGCAACCTCCTTACGCACAGCATAACGGATTTTCTTGTCAAAGTTTCTCTCTTTTCGCTTTTCACGGAATCTAATCAATGAGGCCAACCTCTGAGGGACACTAAAACGCTGTGGAGTACTAGACAATCCCTGGTTGAATGCTGTATTAGATAGAACTCTAGAAATGATATGCATGATGTAAATCAAAGCTAACAAGGTGAATGTTTGAATATACCTTGGCATTTTGGTTATTGCTTATTGGGATCATAGGCATGGTTGGTGGCACTTCCTGGCCTCCCAACAGTAGAAGTACAGCTTGAACCTGAATCATCATTAAGAACAAGTGACAACCATTCTCTTTGTAGGGCACCAAGAAAGCAAAGCCCCAGGGACATCATTGACCTTCTTAATCATGACAGAAGCATGTTACGTCATATTCTTACAAGAAGATAAGCATGTGCTAAAAGAGCAACACATAAGGCTTCTCCATTATGACTTATTTGAGTGTCAAGAAAGTCATAACACAACAAAAGAAAAAAGACATTTACTACCAACACATGCAAAAGTTTCATACAGATATTACTGTATAAATTTTCCAAATTGATATGCACTGATAAATATTGACTCTCATTTCTAAATCCTTTATGGATAATTTCATACTAATGACAAACGTCATAATCCATTACAACAGAAATATTCTACAACATATTCATCTGCTGCATGAAAGAAACTGATGTCTACCAATTGATTATCTTCCATAACGAGAAAAACGCTTCAGCCATTAACATGCAAAATTGCGGCATAATCACATAGTTCATGTAGTTCTGCGTTCAAGTATACATGCTATCCTAAGCTCGTAAACTGCGACCAAAGAGGGGTGATGGACAGAGAAGAATGAGCAGTAAATTAAAGCATTAAGGAATGAAATAACCTTTTCAGGTGAGACGGAGTCAAACACGTAAACCTGACCCTGGAAAGAGAGAGTGAGCTGTTATTATTCTCGCAGTTTGCGCGAGCCACCAATGCAGTTTGATTATCAGACATATTCCCGGGATCAGGAGCAACTTCGCCTTCCAGACTTTCACTGCCCCCACCATTTCCAATGTTATCATCATGCTCCATCCCATTCTCATTACTCATGTGGTGCAACATATGGTGATCATGTTCCTGCATGTAATGTGCATGATGGTGGATTGTCTGCTGCGCATCATTCATTTGCATTCGGCCTTGACTCCCATTTATGCCATCCATCTTCCACAAAATAAACAGCAAATTGTTCAGACGAACTCTGCTTTCTGTACAAATCTGGTTACTTGCAGCTAGATTATTTCATTCACCTACATTCCCCACACCAAGTTTAACATCAAAAGCCTCCAGACCAAACATATTTTGCCTCACTGATCTACAACTCGGACAACAAGAATTATCGACGTACAACGTTTAGGCACGACAGTAAAACAAAATTATGAATACTATTCGCCTGCAGTTGATGTTAAAACTTGGTTGGATTTCAAAAAATATATATATATGTTTTTAATGTTTTAGCTGTCTTTTGCTATCGACAGTTTGCGCACCATCCAGACAAACGATAGAAAAACAAAAGAACAAAATTGAAATAAGAAAAGTAGGTAACAATGAGAATCAAAAAATTAAGACAAACATCGAGAATAGTAAGATTTAGATCAATTACCGTCCAAATTTGGAGTGGCTTGACGCTGTAATCAAATGGAAATCATTAAAAATAAAAACTAGTACGGAAAATGAACGAACGACCGATCCTCCAATGCCTTTTTTGATCCACGGAGCCAATTGACAGTACTAAAAGACCAGTTAATTCACCGGAGGGAAAGGGGGGAATCGACGGTCAGATTTCGTTTGAGGAAAGAGGAAGCCCGGCGTGTGAGACAACCAGACGCTTTCGCAATCCTAGGGTTCTTGTGAAGTAGCGTTCGCCCCTCCCTTTTCTTTTTGTTTTTTTGGGAAAAAAACTACTCGAGAGGAAGAGTGAGTCTTGAAACGTGACAATGGGTGAATTTATTATCTGAATATAAAAAAAAAAATTACAAGAAAAAAGTTAAAATTTAAAGCTGGAATTAATCATGAAAATGTGAATTTTTTTATTTTATTTAGATATTAAAAAACATAAAATATCACAAAATATACTTGTTTACACGTGGGTCTTTCCTTTGACAAATTATAACTAAAAACATAATATTATTATTCTTTATAATAATTATAACTAAAAACATAATTCCTCTTTTTTTTCACCACATGGAGTTTGTCTCAATATTAGAATTAATGGGATTATTTTTATATTTAAAGGAAATTAACTTCACTAATTTTTATTTGTTTATCTAATTTATATGTCGCGCATGACACTAAAGTTGGAGGTGAGTTAAAAAAAAATTAACTCACTAAAAAAGTTAAATTTAAAATTAAATTAAATTTTTAAAATTTTTTATTTTGTTTTCATTATCTTATATAATTAAAAAATAAAAACCTATGTTATTTAATTTCACTTTTTTTAAATACTTTCCATTAACCAGAGTTGTTGGTTCCTGCCATGGGTGTTTACGATTCAATTTTTTACAGTTTTTTGACAAAATTTATACTGTACCAATTTATTCAATTTTTTAAAATTAAAACCCAAACTATACTTTTTGATCTCAATACAAATTCATTCAGTTTCAAGTATGATACAGTACGATTCGGGTCAATTTTTAAATATCTTGTTATTTTTAAATTTAACCCATCAAATAAAATAATATGAAATAATGAGTATAAACACTTCTCAACAAATAAGTAAATAAATTTAAGGAAATGATTTAAAGTTTGTAAATAAATAGATGGACAAAAATGAGATATTTATAAAATAAATAAAAAGATGTATAATATAAATTAATCAAATATAATAATATCATATCTATTATTTCAAAACTAATAAAGACTTAAAAAGCAATAAAAAATTTGAGAAAAAAATAGATTGAGTTATTCGTTCACTTTATTTTGTCACATTTCAACTTGTGTTGACCATAAATCATAATTACGATTAATAAAAATTAAGGGAATATAGTTGAGAAAAGAGGCGAGGCAGGTGAGGCGAGATAACAACAATGAGAGAAAAGGAGATTGCGAGAGTTGTGTATGAGAGAGGAGAAGGTTAGGGCCTGTTTGGTTCAGCCCTTTTCTGTTTTCATTTTCATGGAAAACAGAAAAATGGTGCTGAAAACATGTTTGGTTAACTGTTTTTCGTTTTCATTTTCTGGAAATGTTTCTTAAGTTTAGCCAGAAATAGGAAACAACAAAAAGTTGTTTCCAGCCTTTTCTGTTCGGATTGGAAACACGGTGGCAAATAAGTAAATATAATCATTTTCAGTGTTGTTGTTGTATCCCTTATTTGCCTGTTACTGTAGCATTCAAACAAGAAGGAGAGGGATTGTTCGCCAGACTGTCGATCGCGGAGGGAAGAGATTGTGAAATAGTTCGTTCGTCAAAGTGCCAAGCGTGGAGGCGAGAGGCTATAAAAGGCTCATTTGTTGTGCTCTGTTCGCAGAGTCGACGTCGAGCTCTATTCAGAATTGACGTCAATCTTCGTCGAGCTCCATCAACTGGCAACCAATAAACATTGATTGAAATTTGAGAAATATTGACTAGCAATCAAAAAAAAATTTTATTTTTTCTTATTTGAATTTCTGAAATCTCACCGTCTGGCACGTCATTTGTCTGAATTGGTTTAGAGTTTTTGTTCTTCGGGGTAAAATATATGAAATCTAACTGAAAATTTCTTGAAAAACTGAAGATTGAAGTCAGGTCACGATCGTCGCGACTCGCTGGAAGAAGGGGACGTGTCCCTTTTGCAATTTTGTGAAATTGTTTTTCAGTCCCTGATCTTTGTCTCTTCCTTTAGTCTAGTCCGTCAACTTTTCGAATGTCAATTCTAATTTTAGAAGTTTTGATTTATTCATCTAAATCCCTATAAAAAACCCTAAAATTTTGATTTTTTTCAATTGAGTTCCCATTTTCAATTTATTGAAAATGTATTAACCAAACATATTTTCTTCATTTTCTTTTCTGAAAAATAGAAAGTGACAAATCTTACAAAACATGTTTTATAATTTTGAAAATTTTTAAATGAAAACTACTTTTCAAAAAATAGAAATAGAAAAGGAAAAAGGAGAACATTTTCACAAACCAAACAGGCCCTCAGTGTTCCAAACAAAATTTTATATATATATTTTCTCGTTTTACACTTTAATCTCTTATATTTACACATCATATTCATATAAGTCTCCATCTTTTTAATTGTGTGTTTTAAGAGTTTTGTTCGGTAAATAATTAAAGTTAAAAAGTTAGTTTTCAAACTTGTGGATAAGATAGAATAATGGAAAATTTAGTAAAAGAAAGATTTGAAAATAAAAGCAAAAAAGATAGAGTAAACAGGTAATTGTTAAACTTGTAAATAAGATATGAGAGAGAGAAATGTGAAAACATAATGTAATTGCAAGAGAGACGGGTGATATAAGTAAAAAAAAAATCGATAAAGTGAATAGGACTTAATTTGTAAATAGAGAGATAATATGAAATAATATATGTGTGAAGACTTAAATTATAGCAAAAAGAGATGGTTGAGATAATTGAAAAAAATAGAGAAGAAATGATTGAGATTTAAATTGGAAAAAGAGAATTAATGAGAAAGATACAAGGCTTAATTTATTATTAAATTATTCTTAATCTTTATAAATTTACATATTTTATATATAATATAAATAATTTTATAAATTATTATATATAATATTTTGTTCAACACTGTTTTTTTTAAAAATTTTTTATTTATAAAATTTAGACTATATTAAAATATTTAATATATTATTTTTTAATAATAAAATATATAATATTTAATAAAAAATTTAACTTTCAATACAGTAAATTTTGATTGGATACAGTTTTGATTCGATTTTTTAAAATCATGAAAAACTATAGTCTCCGCTGTGGTTAGATCTGTGAACGTGTGGTGTAAAAGAAAATTATAATCTGATTTATTGAAAAAAAAACTAAAAGGAAGTTTTAAAAAGTAGTATTTTGCCAAAACCGGCACGCTCTAAATCCCCGTGAAGACTGGAGCTCAATCGCAGAGCACCTCTGGAGCTTCACAGCCATTTCGTCGATAGGGAAAATGGGAAAGGAGGTATCTGAGAGCTGCGTAGAGAGTCTGCTGACGGAGATCGTCTCGTCATATTGCAATCGGTTCTACGCCAACAAGCCTGAGCTAGCCGCCCGAAGAATCGAGGCGATCGGTTATCAGGTCGGCCACCAGCTCGCTGAAAGGTCTGAATTTAACTGCGATTTTCCACCCTTACATTACATCTATTCCAATATAACTATAAACTCTCTTAAATGAATTCTGGAATTCAAATTCCTTAATTTTTGATATCTTGGCATTGCATTTTGCATTGGTAGTTTGAGAATGGCTTAGGTTTTGCAAACCTTATTCGCCGAAAGGTGTGATTGATCTGCGAATACACGCTCACTCGCATGTATTTATGTATGACTATAAGTCCTCTTCTGTCAAATTCCCATCCACTAAATTCTGAGTCTTTCTCACAAGCACATTGTTCATTAGTAGTTTGAAAATGGGTTGGATCTTTTGCGTCTTTGTATCTGTCGATGTCTTCCCAACTAATTTGATTTGCTTCCTGTGATTATTATTTTGGAGTATTTGGCCCGGAATGCCCAAAAGCTGTGAAATAGTGGCTTGAGATTTTTTTAGCTTCAAAACTTAACCTGTAAGTCCAAAAGTCAGTGGACCAAACGCGCTTTTAGAATTTTCTATTGGCTTAGTTCTAATTTGTATATGATGGCAATAGAATTTCGTTAGCAAATGGACTTCTTTTTGCTTCCCAGTTAACTTTCAATCATGTATCTTACTGTGGTGGTGCTTATTTGGTGGCTATTAGTTATTCTGGATTAAGGTTTATGGTTTCGAAACTTTCTTCCATTCAATTATACAAAAGGACTCTAAACCGTGGTAGCATGTATTTTTGTCTGACTATAAACCCTATAAACAAAGTCCCAAATTTCTGATTCTTTCTTGATATTGCATTTTGCATTAGCAGTGTGAAAATGGTTTGGGTTTTTGAAATAGTTTGTGACTTTGGATCTGACAATGTCCTCCCTAGTAGTTTGATTTGTTTCAAGAGATTCATATTTAGAATATGAATGTTGTCTAATTTAAATTTTTTCATTCAGTTGCCAGGTGAATTTCAGGAGTAAATGAAATCCATGCAACCAAAATAACTTTCAATTATATGTCATAAGTGTTGATGCTTAACTGATCGCTATTTATTATTCTAGATTGAGATGTATGAGTAGGAAACCTGTTCCTTTCAGGTACACAATGGAAAGGCCACGCTTCACTGATCATCTAGAGGCAATCAAGTTCATCTGTAAGGACTTCTGGTCGGAGTTGTTCAAGAAGCAGATAGACAATTTGAAGACAAATCATAGAGTAAGTTTGATTTCCCAAGTTGAAGAAGAATTAAAAGCAATTACCTGAAGATGGCTTACTGGACATTGTTTGCTCTGTAGGGTACCTTTGTATTGCAAGATAATAAATTTCGTTGGCTTTCACGGATGACAGTTGATCCACTGTCTGATAACTCTAGTTCAGTGCAAGACCCGGTTGCTATGGCTGAAAATAGAGCAGCACAAGCAACTGGCATGTATCTCTACTTTCCATGTGGAATCATAAGGGAGCACTTTCAAACTTAGGAATTCCTTGTGCGGTTTCTGCAGATATATCAAACCTTCCTGCATGTGAGTTACTTTTTATTTATTTATTTTTAAAGTGCTTCAGGATTTACTTCATAAGTGAAGAGACAAAGCATTTTGAATTTAATTTGGTCAGGCATTTTAGGAGTTTTTCTGCCTGGCATATTTCCTTTTTTCGCCAGATTACAGCAAATATATTTGAACAGAGCAAGGGTTATTTGGGGAATGGATACAGCATCCACGGATCAGTTGATCAGATATTCAATTCTGATCACCCTTTCTTAATAGAATTTAGCAGTTCTTTGCCCTACTTAAAACCCTTGGGTCAGGTGTTTGCAGCCTTTTAGAAAGTATGCTTTATTATTTTTATATGAAATTAGCATCATCACGGGAGGAAAAATATGATTGAAAGAGAAGGAATTTTTTTTATTGGAAAGTAATGCAAATCAACAATAAATTAAAGTTGATGTTTTCTATTGCATATTCTTTAGTTAGATTATAAATAGAAAGGTTTATTGACTCAGAAAAATTCAGGATTGCTGCACCTTTAGCATGAAGTCCAATTTTGAGTAAGGAATCTAGGCATGAAATTGAGGTAGCATTCTGTTATTTAGTCTTCCTTCTTGATATGGTTATATTGTTATAAGTGTGAACATGTTGGTTTACAAATGGTCTAAAAATGTCCTGATCAACATTCTTAATACTTCTTTTCAGGAGGGTAAAAAAAGAAAAAGTAAAAGAAAAACAAATATTCTTAATCCTAGTTCAATGTTAATGTAATGTTGAGATGGGTAGTTTCTGCTGGCTTATGCTTGAATATGGTTTATTTTAACTTCTGTATATATATTTTTCATTGGGTTTCTTAAGAATTCTATTGATCACTGGTTGTTTTGATTGCTGAGATCGGATGGAGTTATGGATTTGAGGGATCTCAGCTTCATAAGACTACTCTACAGTCTTGAAGGTTCTTGATTAACTGATTTTAGCTTCACTTAAAGCACAGGTGGAGATAAGTAGTTTCTTTATACTAGAAAGCGTTTGTTGAGGACTTGAGATGTGTTGCATAGATACATTTTGGACCTTCAGGAGCTTAGCCTTTTCTATTATATTCTTTTGAAAATCATGAGTTTTGGAGCAGTATATGAGGAATTTTAACTTTCATTCCACAGTTACATTTTATAGTTTAATGAATAGCACTTGTAATTTTGAAGTTAGGTTTGAGTGTAGAGACTTAGTAGTCATTGGTTTGGAGTAGTTTGTGGTGTAAGGGCAGAGCAACTGATGTATTGTTCTGGTTATGAATAAGACTTTCAATACATGGATCAAAACAGGAGCTTTCCAGGGATGGGTTTTGTTCTTGACATGTCCTAGGTTTATATTTGATGTGACTATTAAAATGAAAGCTCTTTCAAAAAGAGTTTTGCCAAGGTTGATGGAGTTTGGCATTGGGAATTGTTGGGAAGGGCATGAATGTAGTGCATACGGGAAGGCTGTTCTTTCAGTACATTTGCACTAGCTAATTGAGGAAGCTAAAATACTAAACCACCAAATGACATGAGATTTTGGTTCCCTTTGTGATTTAGAAGATAAAAAATCTGAGATCTTGGGATGCATTTGTATTCTTGTGGAACTGGAGAAACCAGTTCAAGTGCTTATATTCGACATGTGAAATACATCACCGTCTCAAGCTCATGACATTCAAGCTAGAAAGGGGCAAACTTACTGTTGGTCTAAGGGTTGCCCAATTGTTTATTTTTATTTTTGTTTTTATTTTAAGTTGCTTGCTGCATTAAGGTGATAGAAGGATCAATGAGAATGCTGATTATACATAGTTTTCCTGGCTTCTGATATTGCTTTCTCATTTTATTAGGTTATACAACCACTCGAAGTTCTGCATTGATTTGATTAGATTTTGTCAAAATGATACCAATTATGGAACACTAAGGTTCACTGTATACTATATTTGATAGAATTTCTTAAGAATATTTTCTTTTTTGTGCTTTTCTATCAATTTTGGGATTCTTTCTTTTCAAGTATTTGCATTGTTCACTTCATGAACCCATTCTTAATACTTGCACCAAGTTAAAGCGACCTTTTTAGAAGTTTGCTGATGTTTTTTAAATTGAATGTTTTCTAACTATTGAGTTCTTTATTGAGGTTTTATTTTTTTGGCCCCCCAAAAAAAATTAATGTGAGAGCATTTCTAATTTACTCTGAAGTGTAAATATTAAGAAAAGCTTCTGACGATGGGGGGGAAGAGAAGACATACCTCTGGGTTTTTGATCATTTGATGAGAAGGGAGATGGAGGGATGGAAAACCTTCTGTCTTTATCTCAGTTTTTTCTGACCAAGTTGTTGAGATTTGACAAGTTTTCAATATAGTTGTTTAATTCTGATTTCACGGGTCACTATCTTGTTCCACATCTTCTCTAAAAGCCCTAAATGTAAATCAAAATATCTACTTGGTCATGGGCTATTGGCCTGAGTTTGGATTTGGAGTGGAACTACTATGAATGCTGTCATATGTTTCACAACTTACGTCAGTTGTTGTCAAATCAAATACATTAATTTGCTTTATGATGAACTCTGTGCCTATAAGTTTGTAACAATAATTTGTTGCACAAATTGTGTGTATATGTATACGTTTGTAGTGTACTAGTAGTGTTCTTGCCACTTGTATCCTTCACTTCTGAGGTTTGGTTTTACTGTGTATCCAATTTGTACCTCACCATAACAGTGTCCACTGTCCAAGTCTATGCTTTTTGATGACTTGGCATGATCTCAAGCTCTCAACCTTGTTTTGGGAGGGCCAATGTCAATTTAGCCTTCGTGTATCATCTCAGAGCTTCAGCTCAAGCCAACTTGCTAAACTGCAGCCTTTTCATGTACTGTGCCCGCATATCACCCCCCTTCCCAAAATAAATAAATAAATTAATAAAGTAAAAGGAAATGAGGAATAAGAAAAGATAGAAAGTGTTAGATATGAAACGAACAGTGGCTAGTCTATTTACATTTGACATGCACAAAAACTCACTTGGTAGGTTCTTTTCATAGGTGTAAGTATTTAACATGCTTGGAGTAATTTATTCATTTTGTAGGAAAGGAGTTATGATGGTATTATATTATGATCAGAAGCAGGAAAAAATATAATTTAACAAAATAAATAAGAAATAAAAAATAAATAGTTACTATCAACTTCCTGTCTATGCTGTATGATGTAGGACATGGTTGGGGTTTTAAAAATAAGAAGTATTTTGGAGGTGAAAAATATGAGATGTGAAGCTGTTCTGCTGGGAAGGATACTCATGACGGTAACCAAGAGAAGAATGAGAGAAAGTAGTTCTTACTAGTCTGCAACTGTTGCATGCCATAAATGGTAACCTGAGAGCACTGTTTCAGGAGCACGAGAAGAAACCCTGGCAATTCCACCTGGGTTTCCTTAGTAATTTCCCCTCCTCCAACAAGTAAAGGTGTACAATGGTATCAAACTTCGCAAAATTTTTAAAATTCTTTTTTTTTTCATTTCATGCTTTGGAGTCTGGATCATTATATATTACAGATGCTGACATTCAAGTACTCTTTGGTTCAACTCTTATATAACAGTTCCTGGCAAAGCTTCACTTAAAAACATAGAATTTTCCCCCTTATCTACAGTTAATTTAGCATATCCAATTGGAAGGATATGCTTATGGTAGATGGTGATGACAATAATAATACCTGCATCCCATGTCCACTTTCAAATTTGTGAAGCCCGCCATGTTTGAGGGTAGTGCAATTAGAAAAGAATGGATTATTGGCATGGGGTATGGATGACTGCATGTGGTAGGATTAAGTTGTGGGTTTTGCGGGATAGGATGAAGTGGGACTCAGTAGGATGGGATTTACAGTATGTTTATATTTGAAATAGCTGGGATCAGTGGCAGAATAAGGAGGGGGTTGGGAAATCCAATCCTTTCCAGTAATTCCCTCTATAAAACAAAGTACAGCAAGTCATATTGTAATGTTATATCATCCATACATTCGGTTTGAGCATAACTAGTCATCAATTGATTGATACTTGTTTTTATATCTGTCAATCTATTCATCTATACGGCATCTGGTACACGCTGATGGTTGGTTGATTGGTTGATTAACAGGTTCATTTGTGGTGCGTATAAAGGCGTGAGAAGTGTAACAAGAGAGGAGAGGATTTAAGACTTGAGTTTCTTTGTATTTGCTGGCACCATATAAATGTGCACTCCTTTGCCATCTTTAACTGTATACCTGTTTTATGCTTCAAGAAGTCCCATCTGTATTTAGAACTGTGTCTGTAGAATTGGAAAAAAATTTTAAGGAGTTTTTATTGCGTTTTTCATTGTGGGATTCATGTATTCTAAATTACGTAACATTTAAGATGGTCCCTTCTCTGTTTGTGTTATATTATTCTCAAAATAAATTCGAATTAGTACAATATGTTGCTATGGAAATAAAATATGGTTAGAAAAAGCATTTAAGTTCACTTTGCTAAAATCTTAAAGTAGCTACTCTCGTGTTTCATTTCTAGTGTAAAAACTTAAATTCTTCATTTTTTTTTTTTTTGGCAAGAAGGTTAACTTTTATATTTTGTGTCATTTTCTTTGCCATGCCCATTGCACATCAGTTAATCTTTTATATGGATAACTAGTTATGGGGTCAAATAAGATGGGTTTCTTTTCGACTGGCATTATATTATTGAAATAAAATTGATATAAAAATTTGCAAAGGGACTCAAACTTTGACTTGGCCGTCCTTTGCCTATACCTAGGGTGTTCGTGATGTGGTTTGGTTCGATGTTTAAATTTAAATTAAATTATATTTTATAGTTTGTAATTTTTAATAATTTTTATAAATTAAATTGAATCATTGTTTACGATTTGTGATTTATAAAATAAAATATATTAAATTTATTATTTTTATAAAAATTTTAACAAAGTTTTTTTAGAAATTAGTTATCTATGTTTTTTTCAACATATTTAATTACATAAATTCATTATTTATTAATTAACTATAATAGTTATATATTTTATAATAAATATATTTATATTATTTTATAGAATTTTACTATTATTAATAAAAATTAAACTATAAAAAAGAAAAATAGTCATTTATTATAATGAATATAAATATAAAAGATAATAAAAATACGAAATATATAATCAAATAATAAAAATATACTATATATAGAAAAAGATAGAATTTTTAATTTTGTATATATATAAATTATACGATTTGATTCGGTTTATATAATTTGTCTAAATATCAAATATCAAACTAAATTATACTTTACAGTTTGATTCGATTTTATACAGTTTTATACGATTTAATCGATTTGATTCGATTTGTTAAACACTCCTGCGTATAAGTTCAACTCACTTGTCACTTTATTATCTCGTAAAATCCTAAATGATATTCTACTATTAAATATAAATCTAGAAAATTTTTATTAAATTTTACCACTAACAACAGATTGGTATTGTAACGATATCCACTTTAAACTTTAGAGTGTCGTAAAAATAATTAGTAGTATAAAATATGATGCAAGTAATCAATTTTGTCAAAGGGGCTTGATATCTCGCACCCTCCTTCCCATGGAGCTTAGGAAGTATGTCGTTTATTTAGAGCAGGGTCTTTTTGTTTTTAGGGTATCGTGCAAAATTATGATTTTAATTCTTTCTTAACGTAATATAATATCAAATTCTAAGTTTCGATGTATCTAATCACGTAATAATTGAATACTTACAATTTGTGTAAAATTATTTATAGATGAACAATATTTTAATTTTATTTAATGAAGTTAGAAAAGTTGTTGATAATTTTAAAGAATTATAAACTATTTTACAATTGTTTAACATTTTCAAAATGTTTTGAGTATTATAAAATAATATTTTATGCATTTATATTAATCATTAACTTCCATTGTAAAAATGTGTGATTATATGAGAGTTTGTTTACAAAACTCAATATTTATAGCTACAATCTTTTATACTTTATAAATTTTTATTCTCTTTTTTCACTCAAATGATACGTGTCTAATTATAATTTATACATTTTTGGTGACATAAATATTTAAATGTTTGCCGAGTAAACATATGACCTCGTGTTCACAATCAAACAAAATAATGGCCCCCAAATAAATATAGCGGATCCAACGGAGCATGATCCACAGCCCCAGTCGCGCAGCTCCTGCCTCCACCGCTCACCACCAGGCAAATTACGACACATACAGGGCTGTAGGGTTCACCTTTCTGTTTCTTCAAGTCTGTGGGTCTCGGATATCTGACGAGAGAAGGTGGGAAGCATCTATTTGAAGAGCTCCGGTCTTGGACGAAAAGGCTCACTGGCAAGTGGCAGCAGATAGTGTAAGCGCTCCTCCCTTGCTGTTAGATCCTCCTCTTATTTCTGCATGTGGTCGTCTACAAGTTTCTTTTCCAACGTAATATCTTCCCTTTAGGGTTTGATTTTTTTGCACTGGTTAGCTTACATTTCTGATTGTTATAGTTTTTGGTTAGGATTGAAGTTTGCAGCTTTGATTAATGATTTTGAGTTATGTTATATAGTGTTCAAGTCTGGGAATTTTGAGTTCTGTTACACAATGTCAAAATTGGGGGCTTTTTTCAAATAATTTCGGTTAGTTATTGAAATTGATAAATGTGAGAGTTGCGATGTGTGTCAGTTTTAGTTGTTTAGTGTATGTCTGAAATACACTAGTCTACCTTAGCTTCCTTTGAGTAACAACTATTTGAAATATTGGCATGGTAAGCGAGAGATGCAGCCAAATTAGGGTACTAGCATTTTTGCATTTAGCAGCAAGTCCTCCCCTAGGGAGTTTGGGGGGGGGGGGGGAAGCGCATTTCGAGGACTTAGAAATGAAAATTGATGATTGATGGAAGGAGTGCTTTCAATTAAATATGTGCTTCCAAATTTACTTGGATGTTTGGTGGCAATAGTTCCGAAGTGTTAGTATATTTGCAATAGACATTATTAACTATCAACATATTTATTTGCTTGTCTAATACAATAAATTCATCACCAACAAACTAATTTAAAATGAAAATTGATAATGGTGGATAATGAAAAAAAAATTTGAATCTCATTAATATCTTTATGAATTATATGTGATATTTGTCTATTAATATTGTAATTATTCATATTATCTTTTCATATAAATATGATAATTAAACCACACACACTATTTATAAATTTCAGGATCATGTGTTTTTGGTGCCATTAATAAATGCATTTATATATTTTAGAATTTAGTAAATATCGTTACAGTTGGGGTTATAATAGGTAGCTTATATATAAGAATAGGATATATTGGGAAATCCCAAAATTTATTATAAATAAGCTAAAGGTGCAGTCTAAAAGTGAATTGGAGGGAAACCTACCTAACTTCTTCAGAATGGACTTCTAGGAGCAAAAATTTTGGTAAGTGCCTCCATAGTTCCATGAAAATGTCAGAAAAAATGTTTGGAAGTGCTTCTAGGTCCTAGAACTCATCTGAAAGTCCCACCAAACTTTATGTAGATATTTTCGTTTGACTTGGGTATAAGCTAAGGCCAGAAATATTGACAATGTGTGATACCCTGGCACTATTGTGAGGTAAAATGTTCTTTTCTTTCTGATGAGGAGGAGGGATTATGATTTTGTAATGGGCGTTGCACTTTCCTGTTTTTAGTTGCATGACATTGTTGTTAGGTTTCCTGCAGGAATTTGACAAATTATTTACTGCTCAGGGAGATAAAATTTCATTTTACTTGTATACACAAGTGAGGGTGTCCATGTACACCATTTTTGTTAATGATATTGACTAAACTGTTAACGCAATGTGGATTATGGTTCTTTAATTGGATTATCCATTAGTTAATGTCAATTTGAATTGCATGTCTACTAGTTCTCAAATTGCACTCCTTTTTTCAGTTGCTCAACATTATTCTTAAGTTTCTTGCAGGAATTTGGTTTGTAGAACAATGTTGAAGACATATCACAAATTATTTACTGCTCAAGGAGATAAAATTTCACGTTACTTGTATACACAAGTGAGGGGTGTCCATGGTGGAGAGGTATACCCAAATTTTGTTTGTGCTCAGTACTTAAGATCTTTGTTGATGATATTGAACAAACTGTTAATGCAATATGGATCATGGTTCTTTAATTGGATTATCCAATGTCAATAATTTTGTTGTTTCTGCTAATCTCTATTTGTAAACTGGATCTGACTTGCGTTTGTGGGAAATAAGTTGCTAAATAATGTTAATTTGAACTGCATTTCTACTTGTTCTCAAATAAATTCTCACTTCCTGGGAAACATTTCTGAACAAGGTAAAAATGTTGTTCCTTTACTTGATCTGTCGCTCCCAACTGTCTTGGAATCAAGAAAAAAGTTGGTGGGGAGACGAGCCCAGCATGCCAAGGAACTTGTGTCAATTGGCAATGATTAGCTTAATGATAATTTATATATAGCTGTCCAATTGCATAATATAGGTCTAATTGTATACAGTTGAGTATCCTTATGTTCTGAAATTAGTTAACCCAGGTAATGGTGAAGTTGCATTAGGCTCCTGATGAGGCTGAGAAAGTTTTAGAGATGCTAACAACTTAAAGCAGGCAGAGTAGGTACAAGTAAAAGGTAGGTTTCATGAACTGTCACATGGCTTAAAAATATCAGTTAAATGCAAAATAAGTGTCTGGGAAAACTGAAAGGGAAGCCTTATTATTGCTACTTCCTTTGAAGTATTATGGTTGAATAACATCCTTGATCAGGCTGATATTAACCAATTAGCATCTTCAATGCTGCTTAAATCTGCAAGTCTATATTGAAGTCCTTGAATGCTTGTGTTATTAATGGTATTCTGTTGATCCTGATTCTGCTAGCTGGAGAGCTTGGAGAGCATGGAGGATTTACTGAATCTATTTATAAATCATCTTTGGAGAATTCCTGCCAAAGCTCCTTCCCTAGTTTGGTTTGCCCAACCTTAGGCTTTATTAAATTCAATTGTGATGGATGCTTGAACCCTTAAACGTAGTGTGGTGCCTATGTTGTCTTGGCCACTGTAACAGAGGATGGGTATGGAGTATCGGTTTTGGTAGAGTCAGGTAGTTTTTGCTTTGGTATCCAAGGCATGGGTCTTAAATATTGTATGATGAAAGCTTTTTGTTCAGGCATGATTCTAAGCAAGTATTAGGTATACAATTTGTCTGCAACACTGACCTGTGAAATTGGCTCTATTTTGTCTTGAGGAAAGGATAAGATTTGATCTTTTGTTTGGCATCCTGGACTTGTTATTTTCAGTGCTCATTGGGTGGCTGGGAAGCTCTGCAATATTGTTTGTCTCCTAGACTTCCAGCTTCATCCATTTCCCACTTCCTCTGGAGCTTTATTTAGGATTAATTCCCCAGTAATACATAGAAGAAAGATTCATCTACTTTTCAAAAACAATAAAATAAAATAAAAAAGGTAAGGAAGGGGAGCCATATGGAAGGATGACTTCTAAGGCAACATAAGTTGAGATGCTTGGCGGATTTGGTATGACTCTCCTGCTTATGTTACCATGTAGGCTTTGTCTGATAGTGAGAAATTGAGCTTGGGGAAAATGGGTTTGGAGAAATTGGGTTTAGAAAAAATGGGTTTTGTTGTTTGATTACACAGGAATGGTGATGGTAGCTTATAAATAAAATGGCCAATGTATCTTTTATTTTAATTTATTTTTGGTAAATCCTTCTATTGCATTGTGTGATTTCCCCCCTTTTTAAAAGTACAGGGGTTGGTTTTTTTTTTTTTTTTTTGGGGCAGGGGGGGGGTTGCGGGGGTGGTTGAGGATTGCGAGTTTGGTCAATCCCAAACACCTGCTAAATCCTCAAATTACACATGCCAATATAGTGAAGTTGTTGCAATATATATATATATATATATATATATGTTCATTTAATTTGTGACACTGGAGAAACATCTGACCATCCTGTTTAATTAGGTTGAAAACCAACTGTAGCATTATGGATTTAGATGCCCTAGTAAGGCTAGTGCTTTAGTGTGCTCATAAAACGTGTTTACCTTAAAATACAGTGCCTCTTTATGTGCATTCGCGGACCGTTCCATTTAGAGTTGTTGAAGTTATTTTGATATCACATTGGACAAGTCAATAAATTAAGTCCTCATCAGAAATTAATTTGAAGTCTTCATTGCATTTGGAAATGCTAAGTTCAAGGTTGGTGTTTGTGTGTTTTAGTGTCCAGTTTCTTTTCTCAACACATACTGTTATTGCTGAGTGAATTTGACTTGGTTTTATTTGGTTGAATCATGACTTTTTTCTTAAATACCAGAAATGACTAAAGCATAGATTGAGACCTGCCATTTGGTTGGTTAAAGTTTGTTGCACTGTTGTAGATTTTTAAGGTGGATGTGTGGCTGTTCAGTGCTTACAATATAAGACCGACACTGAGAGACCTGTCAGTCACAATACATGTTATTTCCACCTTTTATTTTTTCTGCCTCAAATGAGTATCAGGACTTTTTTAGTTATCAGGACACATGATGTAACAAAAATAGCAAACAAAATAATGTTTATGGGAATTACTAAATTAACAAACTAGGGAATGATTGTTTCGATTTATGATTGTTTCTAGTTCACATTAGAGGGTTTACGTTGGAATGGAAGTTCTTACCTCTACTTTGTGTTTAATACCAGTCCTTGTTGCCATGTTGATTTTTCTTATTTAGTCACTCTGTTGATTCCTCAACCATGGTTGAGATGTTTTTGCTTTTGAGTGGGTGCAATAGTATGCAAGTAGAGATGGTGGAGTTTAGTTTAGTTTATAGTAAATGCAAAACTAAACCTAGCTAAACCAAACAATCCTGGAATATAAATAATTTAATTGATTGGTTCTACTCGTCTTACCTCTCCAGCTGTTGTAAACTTGGTAACTTATTTACACTCAAAAATTAAATTTCCATATTGCATATAGTAAACTAAGGCCCTGTTTGGTTTACCCATTTTCTGTTTTCATTTTCACTGAAAACAGAAAACGATGTAGAAAACATGTTTGGTAGACTAATTGTTGTTTTCATTTTCTGAAAATGTTTTCTGAAATGGGTGGAAAAGTGAAAACAACAGAAAGTTATTTTCAGCATTTTCTGTTTAAAATGAAAAGGCAGTGGCATTTATGTAATTATATGGATTTTCAGTATTTTTTTTTGTTTGTTTTAATTTTCTGCCACTGTTCACCTGCGTCTCCCTCCATCTTCGCCGGAAAAACTGTGCCTTCACTCTGTTGACCAGCGAAGCCTCTCCGAGCAAACTGAGCACAACGAACATAGCTCGACCATTGTCTTTTTTGAGCTCGTCCATTAGCTCTACAAACAAAGCACAGCGGACAAAGCCTGTCCATCAACTCTGTAATACAGAGCTCGACGATCGAGCTCTATTCTCAGATTGTCCGTTGAGCTTTGAGCTCGTCGGACCACTCATTGGTTCTTCTTGGTTTCATTTTCTTCCTCCTTGAAATTCATTGCTTAGATTTGCAATTTGGTCAGCACTTGGACTAGAATTTGTCGGATCACCATGTCACTGAAATTCACAGTTTGGATTAGCAATTGCTTTAAATTGATTGGGGGGTTTTGTAATACGGATTACATAGATTGAAACCGTGTAGAAATTTTTTGGAAAAAAGCTAGACAAGGCTGCAAATCTAATTCAGGTCGACCCGATCATGACTCGAATGAGGTTGGGGATGATACTGGAGCAATTTTCTGAAATTGCTTCTTGGTCCCTCGTCTTTTTTCAATTATTCAATATAGTATCCATACTCTTTAGGTTTTGTTTTTAAATTTCATAATTTTTAATTTATTTAATTAAACTCTCATAAAAAACCCTAAAATCCTAATTTCATTCAATTAAGTCCTTATTTTCAATTTATTGAAAATGGGTTAACCAAACATATTTTCTTAGTTTTCATTTTTTAAAAACAGAAAATGGCAAATTACACCAAACATGTTTTTTAAATTTGAAAACATTAAAATGAAAACTATTTTTCAAAAAACAGAAATACAAAATGAAAAAGGAAAACATTTTCGAAAACCAAATAGCACCTAAATTTCTGTCTTTAATATGATGCAAGTTGTTGGATATGTTAAGGTCTTGAAAGGTAACTTAGTTTATACACACCTTTTTTTAAAAAAAATATATAACTGACATACATCTCTAGTATAATTCCCCACACAGGTAATTAAACATGTGTGTAGACATGCATCTATGTACTAATATAATCTTTAATTTCTAAATAAATATAGTCCTTAATATGTCTGTTTTGTGACATGGTATGCATTCCTTTTGGTATACTATTAATTAAGTCCCTACCCTCCACTCTCCCTTAATAATATGAAGTCTTCCCTTATTGTGCATATTCTGACATAATTCCATCTTTGATCAGTTGGTCATGAATAAATGTGATCCTTTATTTATTTTTCAACTCTGAATCCATATTTTTTAAACAAAAAGTGAGGAAAGCATTTTGAAAATTAGAAGTTTAAAAGTAATTCACTACTTTACCTTTTTCTTTATAAGACAGTGTTTGCAATTGTCATCCCATGCTAACAATCCCTATGTTTTATGAATCATTTGCTTCATTGACATCAATTAGATACTATTCCTTAATTCTGTAATAAAATTTTTTGAACATGGTTCGTTGATTGATAAAGATAAGACATCAACTGGCAGGCTCTTGGCTTTGTGGTTGACTCCTCCAACATTGGTTGAGAGAGATGTCTCGGTGTGTGTGTGTGTGTGTGTGTGAGAGAGAGAGAGAGAGAGAGAGAGAGATAAGTCTTCCATAGCCTTCTCTCTTTGTAAGTGATTGTTATGGTCTGACTGTCACTCCTTCATTACAGAAAAAAAGATATAGACATCAACTTCTCTCTGTTCTGTAATAAAGATAAAAAATAATAATAAATAGGATGATTATTATCAGGGAAATATTTTACTATGAAGAAATTGGCAATAATTTATAAGACAAACTAATGATAGTCTCCTTTTTTATGCATCCTTTTATAAGCCAGCTGGACTCGTATTCCTTTGGCATTAAATTTAACACTCAAAAATTTTAGAGTTAGATTTGTTGTTTAAAAAAATAGAAATATATTAGTTAAATGAAATGTCAAAAATATAATTTGCTAAACAAACTTGAAAAAGGAGTAGGCTCAGTGCGGCAAGGATCAACTCTAGTTCCAATAGAAACAAGCCTCTGGATCATAGTTTATATACGTGTTTACTTAAACTCTAATTTTCTAGTTAGTTAATTTGATTTCACTTAGATTCAAACTCGAGACATGCTTTGTTATTTATATTACATTTTAACAGTCAAGTTTGGCAGTGATTTGTCATCTTCCTGTCATCAGAGCCAGAAATTCAAAACAATAATAACTTCTCAAATATATTTTGCAATGAAGCTTGCCAGCATCAATATTTGACAAGGATGTTACTGTTTCTCTGTTATTTGTTTAACCATCCTTATTGTGTCACAGCCTTGTTTGGCGCCAAGAAGCTTTTTTGGGGTGGAGGATTATCTTGACGATGATAATAGCCGCCCATACACTTACCAGAAGGATAAGAAGTCTAAGGATCCAAACAAGCACATATCTTTCAAACAACGAACTATAGCGTACTTGGAGCCATTCACGCTTGATGTTTTCATATCAAAGCGTTTTGTTTCAGCCTCCCTTACTCACAGGGTAACTTCAAAGCAAGTTGCGGTCGCTGGTACTAATTCCAAAGACATCAAAGCTGTTCTCAAGTCACGAGCGGACATTCCTGCCTGTTTGGCCATAGGGAGGATGTTGGCAGAGAGAGCTCGGGAAGCTGATGTGTACACAGCATCTTATACTCCGAGAGAGAGGGATAAGTTTGAAGGAAAGATAAGAGCGGTTGTTCAGTCCCTCATTGACAATGGTATCGATGTAAAGGTCTATATTGATTGAATGTTTCTGGATATGATCTTTTCGACCCTTTCACAAACTCAATGTAACATTTGATTTTATGACAGAAGTTACGTTCTGGAAGGTAAAGGTTAACACATCGTGCGGTCTTCTTTAGATCTTACGGGAAATTAATTAAGTTTTTTACAACAATTCCAGATGTAGTGCCTTTCTGGGTTTAGATATTTATATTTTTCCCTCTTCTCGAACAGATTTTTGGAATTCAGAGTAAATCATCTACCTCCTATTCTATCGACCAAAAACATAGTTTTTTTATTTTATATTTTTAAATGTGGTAGTTCCATTATTTTTATATTTAAAAGACATTAACGTCACTAATTTTTATTTGTTTGTCTAATTTATACATGGTGCATTTGCATTGCACTAAAAGCAAAAATAGATAATTATTGATCATTTTGTTAATATCTAGCGTTTTTCAAGCATGATGATGATGTCATGTGTTCCTCCACAGACTTTCATTTCTTTTTCTTATTTGAAAAAAAAAAAAAAAACCAGCAGGTAAGTCTATTTTCCTCAAGGAAGGGGAGATGGCTTGAAACCAAGGTCTCGAATTACATGACACCCGAGGCTCCTCCTACTTGAAACTTTCGATGGGCTCCATACCTGCCTGCCCTTCATATTGTTGCATGCATGATAATCAAAACCATTAAAGTCAATATTCTGGAAAAAAAAAAAAAAAAAAAGGAAAAATAGAAGACTAGCAACTATGATCGTAAACAATTGACAAGATGTTGTCACTGAAAAAAGAAGGAACACGTCTGTCTGTCCCACTATAATGACCCTAACGTGTGTCTTTGGGGGGCAATCATTATTCCCCAGTTGGTTAGTCCATCCATGTCAATTCCCAACCAAACGAACTCGTCTCAACCACCACCAACCTACTGGGCAAATGAAAACAGATTACTATAAATGGAGATTGTTTTCACTTTTCAAAAGCACTTCACCGAATGGTGGCGGAGGATATTTTCCACTAGGCTTTGCAGTGATCAGCTATTTCTCTGTTCTCTGTACCAAGCTGCTCAGAGAAGAAACTCTCAAGCTTCAGTCCGTAGGAGCCCGGCCGAATAGAATTCATATCCCCACCCCAACTTGAACAATTAACAACCCGACTCACTGAACTTTCAGCACTGGTAGCGTTTACGCACCATTTTCCGGGCACCACCCCATCCTGTGGCCGTTTAAGGACGTTCTTGTCAAGCTCCATTAGTACCGGATCATCTTCTTTGAAAGGACTTGCAAAGATTGCTTTGCTTGACGTTAAAATTTCGTCCTGAGTACCTTTGTTGTTGTCCCAAATGATGTACCTCAAATCATTATCAAGTAGCGTGGTGTTCTGGAAGTCAGGAGAGTTGCAGAGGACCGTCTGGAAGTAAAAACTTAGAGGAGATGCTACATTGCTGAAATACATGAGCAACTTCCTGGGGATGTTGTCCCATCCTCTTACACAGTATTCCACAAAGACTCTACTCAGAATCACCCATGGTGAACCTGCTTCGTCAGAACACACAAACAGCCACTTCTTCAAATTTGCATACTTCAAAAGGTATCAAATTTTGATTGGACTAGTGCTCAAGATTAAAAGCATATAACTACCATCACGTATTCCTACCTCCAAAAATCTTGAATGCATCAGGTGTAGTTCTATTCTCCCAAGCATAGAGAATTGGAGAATTCTTTTTCAAGTATAGATTGGGGTCTACAGCAATCCGATTAACCATTTGCTTCCTGCTCCAAATCATTTCCAGTCAAATTTAAACCGAAGCAAATGCACTGACTGCAAAAAAATGGGAGAAATCTACGGTTCTGTTTTTCAGTCACAGACCCATAAGTAATGAGATTTCACTCGCAGCATTTGCGAGGAAAGTCAAGTTCAATCTCAGAGCAACAACCTCCATTCACCACTCCTTAATTACAATATTAAGTTTTTTCATATTCTTTTGGAACAACTGAATATTATCTTATGGAAAAAGCCCTAGAGTTCAAAAATTAAAGTACTTAGGCAGTTAAGTTTTCTATAAACCAAATCTCTTGAGATTGTACTGCCCAACTGGCTGATCAAATCACCCAAGTAGTGATCCAAGAATCGATGCAAGATAAAGTGACCAGGGGTTTGTAATAATTCTTACTCCTTCTGGTTAATGTTGCTTCTGTAATCAATGAAGTTCAAATCCCTCGGCAGAGACTTGAAAGCATAGAGGAGATCTGCATCGAAGATGAAAATGTGTATAGTGTTGTAAACAAGGAAATGTTGATAATGTTGCAATACCAGCAAGAGGGTGTTAATTCCAACCATTTAATTGATTCTTGCTTTTCGAGCATCGATTGATGCTCTGTTTCCAGCAAATAAGGTGGATTTAGGAGCGGTCCAAATTAATATTTTACAAGTAATCTAAGAATAAGAGCAGAATAGTTTCTCCCAGGTTTCAAACTCCTCTTTCTTTCAGGCCAAATGTATATCCACAATCAAAAGCATGAAAGCAATTGAAGAGAAAATATATTTGAACGGAGGGCATGTCAAAATTTTTGAGGAAGATTAGGAGAAATTTTGGGTATAGATTGGGAAAGTTGAAGCAAATCAACATAACATGATACGGTAAACACGTTTGAGAGTAAGGGCTTTTAAGATTTGAACTTTTAAAAGCCTTACCATCCTGAGGCAGAAGTGGATAGTCAGAAGCGGTGAGCGTGATAAACCAATCCCAATCCGCACTTATCTTGAGAAGCAATGCAGCTGCGTGGAGTGTGGCAGAGAGAGCCGAAGCACCCATCCGGTTCACGGCATAAGTCCTCCCAATAACGTGGACATTCCAAAAGCCCTGAATACCCTCTCTGCTTGAACCGAAAGAGCCAACTCCCTCCTCTCATCAACCCCCGAACCAGCATCAAGTAGCAAGATATACTGGTTTCTGGGGTGGTATATGGCCCTCAACAGCCTCAACATCCTCTTGCAGTCGCCGCCAGAGCCTGAAATCAAATAGGCCAGAACTGGAGGATCTGTTGGCCCTTTTGACGGCGTCCTCATGGAAACAGGAAGCTCAAAACCTGTGGCATCGGAATATTCTGTTTGGAAAAAGAAGGGTCTTGGCATGGCTCCCAATACAAGTATTATAATTGCAGAACCACCCAGAATAAGCAAGATACAGTAGCTCCATGGATAGAGTCTCCACATCTTCGCTCTAAGGGTTTGATTATTTCTGAGTTAGATCAGTTGACTTGAAATGAAACTTGATGGGTGGGGAAGATAAAACTGGTGAAAAAATGGCGGAAAGTGAGGAATGAAAAGAAAGGAGAGGTTGGCAGCACTTGTTAGTTGATAATTAGGACGGCAAAGCAACCAAACAAAGTCGATCAATGCCTGGTAAATCTTCAGATGGAAGCATACAACAGCACATGTTTGATTTTTCTTTTCGAATAGAGTTCGTTCAGCACAAGGAAGGCGGAAAAGTTGTCATTCCCTCAGTCACACGAGAAAGTCTCCTGAACAACACGGAGACAGAATGACAATTGCCCGTCTCCCATTGCTGCTATTAGAATACGATAATGCGTGATTGTTTTTTCTTTTCTTTCACTCTCTTTCTCTCTCTCAATTCTAAATGAACACGTGTCAAGTCTTTTCACTTCTTTAATTTCCTTACATTTATTTCTGTGAAATGGATGCTTTATTTGACGTTGATATGAATTGATGCTCAATGTAAGTTAATCTTTATGTTATTTTTTTTTTTCATTCCTCCTCCTAAATTAAATAAAAAGTTAATTTACGAAAAACTGAGTTGAGAAAATATAAATTTTAAAAAAAACAATTTGTTATCCGATGATATAAGATTGTAAAATTAGATTACAAATATAATTCTTTATTTTTTTAATCCAAAAACGGTTTTGACTAAAATACCCGACGCACATAGTCAAGATTGAAAAGTAAGGTTTGAATAGCTCAAACTTCCGCAGCCCTTATTTTAAAAATAAGGTCTATTATCATAATCCGTTTTTCAAATTTTATCTATTCCTTCTTTTATACTAAATAAATGATGTAAAAACTAATAATTAAAACTCATTTGAGAGTAAATGATGTTGAAAAAATGAGTTTAAATAAAGTATATTTGAAAAAAGTGACTTTAGATAAAACAAATCTAACTATTTGATTAAATCATATTTTTGAAAATATATAATAAATAATAAATGTCTAATTTATTTATTCCATTAGAATATTATTTACAGTAAAAAATAAAAATATAATTATCACGTTGGATGAGGGTTTAATTAAACCCCCTACGAGGTGTATAAATATATTCCCGACTATCACTAAATCTCATTTGCCAGCAGCAGCAGGCTAAGGAGCCGACACTAAAATTTCGTTTGAAAGCCACTTCAGATAAATTAAGCTTGCAAAAAGTGAGTTTACATAAATTTGATTATTTAATTTTATTTCATCAATCAAAGTGGAAAAGTAATAATACATATCTAATTTATTTAAAAAAATTAGCCCATCAAGATAATTTTATTGTTATTTACATTTAAAAAACTGGATAAAAATTTTAATTATCAAAAAGGCAGCCAATTGGACGATAAAACATGCCATGGCTAGCTAGCAAGGTAGCAGGCGACTAAAGACAGAGAGAGAGAGAAGAGAGCAGTGGTGTAGCATGAAATCACAAATGATGAGACGAAATCACGAAAGGCCAATTTGTCAATCTGTCAGCGGTCTGCAGATCGATTTTTTGATGGTCACTCGTAAAGTTGGGACGAAAGCGTGGACGGCTAATTCCAAGGGCTTTACAAATCGCAAAGGCTAATTATAAATGGTTGATTTGTCGCCTCTCCAGATCTACATATCGTGTTAAAAAGAGAAGATGTATAAACAAAAAAGGAGGTGAAGACCAAAAAAGAGATAGAGTCGGATCAAATTGAGAAGGTGAAGTGGAGGTCTCAAAGGCATATATGTACAATCAGGAATGACAGGGAGGAAGCCAAAGGAAAGGTTTGAAAAGGTACAAACAGAGAAGGAGGTGAAGACTAAATGAGAGACAAAGAGGAAGGGAGTCCTCGCCAGATTTGTAGGAAGCCTTTACCAGATTTATAAATAATGACAACTCTAACAGACACCAATGATTATGTCAGAAGAGAAAAAAAGAAAAAAATATAGATAATATAATTGTAATTTTATATCCTATAAAAGATTTGTAATTTTATTACACTTCTCTCTCCAAATCTTTAATCTAGTTCTTTTAAATAAGTGAATAAATATTGATAAAAAGGACTTTTTATATTTTATCTTATCTTCTTATTACCAAACTAAACATTAAATAAAATAAAATATTTTTATCTCAACCTATCTTATTTTTAACAAAAAGATACATTAAAAGTACTCTGTGAGTTGTTTAAACCCCTCAAGTGAGAGAAAGAGAGAGAGAGAGAGAGAGAGAGTGAATTGCCCTGTTGCCAAAATCCAAACACGAAATAGGGTCTTAGTCTTTTTGTAAATGCAAAAATCAAAACATGACCTTATTTCAGCAGTGGGCCGAAATATTGAAGGCTGGGAATGGCTTGCTCCATCTACCATAGAACTAAAAATAGCGGGGCCCTGTGTCCTTGTACGACCCAGTCAACCACGAGGAATTGGCTTGGCTCCCGAACCCCCAACCCCCACCCCCATCCAACCCCACCCCACCCCCTCCTCCCCCCGGCGCCCGCCCCCAAAAAAAAAAAAAAAAAAAAACCAAACAAACGTACTGCAAGTTTCAGAATCTCCGCCCTTCTATTTTGGGTCACCCACAAAAAAAAAAAAAAAAAAAAATTACAAAATCCGACCACGTGAAAAGCCTTCTTCCTTTTTGTGCCCCAAAAAAAAAAGGGAAAAACGTGAAAAACCTTTACTCTTTCTGTTAAGCTCACTTTTTTCAGCATCCCAATAACCCTTTCGCTCTCGCTGGCTGGCTGTTACGATTTTTAAAGTACAAGCCTTCGATTCGCAGGACTTCGGTTGCGACTAGATCCTCGGTCCCATAGGGTCTTGAATCGTGATCCCTGCCTCTTTCGTCTGTTCGTTGTGTTCTCCCCGCGTTCACATGGATGCTCTTTCAAGCTCCGTTTTCGTCTCCAAGTTCGTGGAGACGGTCCCTGTTATTCCCCACCCTCTCCTTTCCATCAGAACATCAAACACATGCGTTGGGTCTCTGAAAGTTCAGGACTTATTTTCTGATAAGACGCCGCGGCCGTTTGGGCGTCGTGTTCTCGCGCTTGCTCGGGAAGTCTCGAATGAAGGCGAAGGAGGAGATAATCAGTTGGAGAATAATGGGAGTGCTCCTTTCTCTCAGGTCAGTTAATGGTTGGATTTCATGCCGCAATCTTCGGTTCTTCGCTTATGTCCAACATGCTTTTCTCGTTCTGTATAAATTGCGGATTCCTTTACACAGTTGTGTTGGCTTTCCGAAGGAAATAGGATGCAGTTATATATTACATTAGCTGCTAATGTTATTTTTTTGTGTAAATTTTATTCCAAAATATGTCCGCCTGGCGCAAATGGCTATGCAATTCCCCATCTGGATCAGGAGGAGAAAAAGAGGCTCTTGGCATCTATTTTCTCAACACGTTTATTTATTTAATTTTTTTTTTCTGCTTTGTCTCCTTACATCCAGCTGGCTCACATTTAAATCCGCTTAAGTAAGACAGAAGAGCTAATTGAATCTTGCTTTTCATCGTTTTCTTCTTGTTTGCTGAACTAACGGAATGCGGCTCATAGGCGCATAATAAGTTTATTTGTTTGCTTGGTTTTTTTTGTATTTAATTATATGTTGTATCTGTTTCTAGTTTTATTCTCTTCCAAGCAACAGAAAGGTTAAAATGATCTCGTTGCTTTATCTACTTTGGAGAATCACAATTGCAACTTTTTCCCGGCGGGCATGCCGACCAAGAAGAAAAAAGAAGTTACATGCGAATTTCTTGATGTTTTCTAACTTGACGCTCATGATCAAGAATATAACCGCCGATACATGACTTAAATATTAATATTACGCCAGTATACATTCTTATGCACTTTTATCACCTTCTTGGAAGTTTCTTCTTTAAGAGAAATGTAATTTCTTCATTGTAAAATACGTTATGTGAATGGATAAATGAAAAGGTTCTTTCAGCTTATATTTGTGATATTTTCTTTCAAATTTTGAAGGATGATTCAGATTACCATGAGAACACTGAAAAGGGTGCAAATGAAACATCAAAGATGGACACGCCATTTAGTTTCACATATGGAAGTGGAGCAGGGGGAGGCACAAGGGCTGGGCTTTTCAGAACTCCAATATCTGGTGGGGTGCAGAGTGCAACATCGGCTCATGGTTTACCTCGACCTGCCCTAGCTGTGCGCAATCTGATGGAGCAGGTAAAGGGGCTGTTTTTGTTTGCTGTATCCTGTATGTAGGATGGGGAAACATTTTGCAGATTATTATGGTGCTGTAATAGGCTTGGACACCTGATTGGTCAATCAACTATTTTTTGCTTTTGCCAGCGTACTATTAATCACTGTCATCCTGTTTCTTTCAGTTGGTTTTTAGTTCTTATTTTTTAGATCCACTGGGGCTAAACTGAGTACAAATTCTATGGATGCATGCTATTGTGTCTATCTTCAGTTCACAAATTGGACCTTGTCCAGGACACTAAGTGCCCTTGCATGCTTAATAGGCATCATGATTTAAATATTTTCCCTTTCAGAAATTTCTAGGTGGGGTTGGTGGTAGCCAAAGTTATGAATCTTTTCACAAGGTAATATATGGCTGACTATTCAACAAAATGGCGCCTCTTTTCTCAGCAACGTACCTTTGAGGACCACTTTAATGTTGTGGTCTGTCCTACTACAGAATTGGCATTTAAGTGTGCTGGAGGAACTTCCAGTTATGCTGTTGACTGTCTCTACTAAAATTTTGTTTTTCCCCCCGCAGTGTGCTTTATATATTGCATAACATTGTTCCTTAATTTTTCATTTTCTATTGCAAGGCTAGGTTTGCCCATTTGTGTACAACAATGTCTCAGATGCACCATCGAAGAGGGGGATACCCCTTTGGTTCGCTAATAGATTTTGCTCCTGATTCAGTGGGACGTAAGTTATTTTGTTATTTGTTAATTTATTAATCTTTAGAAAATCTAATGTTAATATTGGATTCTATTTAAGGTCACTTATGTAGCCATTTTGAAAAATATGCTCTGAGGACAATTCTTTTTTTTTTTAGAGGATTGAATAATCCTGTAGTATGGCTTGGGGATTTGCTTATCCTCTTTTTCTATTTATTGGTACTGGTAGAGGGGGATTGGGTTATAATTTGGCTTTGCTGAATGTTATCCAACTTGGCTGTTATGTAAAGTTCTTAACCTTCATTCAGGTTCATGTTAATGTAACTTCGTGCCTGAACTTAAATAAAGTTCAACACTGTCAATAATTATTGAAGTATGACTTCTTATTTCAACACCAGATTATAAAGTGGTTGCCCCTCTTTGAAAAGAGGAAGAGCAAAGTGAAATCTTTTGCCATAAGTGAAATGAAAGTCATCCGAAAGTTGCCCCTTTTCATGTAACTGTTAAGCCATAGATCTGAAAATTAGGACTAATGTGTCTGAATATCAAAAAGAAATCATTTACAGCAGTGTCAAAACTCATGAGCTATGATGACTCAACCAAGCTGGCCCTGTACTTGGCTACCCTATTTGTTGACCTAAAAATACTGTTTGAACTGAGGTCAATTTTCTTGTAAGCTTAAGTTAAAGTTGATGAGCTTAGCTTGTTTTACACATTTAGATTTGTGTTTGCTTCCTCACCTTTTTGGTATATTAAAAGCAACTTATGAGTGGATGCTATGCCTGCGAAGAGGAACTCACTTTACTTGTTATGTCTCTATTTGGTGAAACTAATTTGGTATTTTGCTTCCAGATCCCATATTTTCATTTTCACCGCTGGCCATACACACCCGAAACTTGCTAGCTGACCCAAGATGCACACTCGTTGTGCAGGTTAGTGCTGTTATTGTTACTCACCTCAGCAATATCTGTGCATTAGTTCTCCATTTTATGGATGACATGGACTATTGGGATTCATAGATACCTGGATGGAGTGGCTTATCAAATGCAAGGGCAACAATATTCGGTGATGTCTTCCCTCTTCCAGAACAGCAACAGGTGTCTTCTTGACTCAAATGTTCATTTAAAATTTTCGTTTGTGGTTTTTAGTTATGTACACACTCTCAAATCTCACTTATCTTCTTTAGCTATGCAAGTTGCTGGATGAGTATGTGATAGTGTTGCTTAAAGGTTTTGTTTAACAACTCCTTTAAGTTTCCTAAATGGAGGGAAATGGTTGAAGAGATGGAACGAAGGGCCCTGAAAAATAACCTTATTGACATGTAATTTCTAAGATTGTTTGTTCATAGATCTTTCCCTCTGTCTGCCTAAGGAGTGGAATGCTGATTGAATGCCTGTCTTCATTGAATTTTCTTTTGTTTGTTAATTTCAAATATAGCTTTTTCATGGGATCTCATTAATCATTGGGCTGCTTCCTGTCTTGTGTTCATTGGATATGGAAAGACAAAAAATTTGAGCATAGATGTGCTGCATGTGTATAATTTCCAATTTTGTTGCTATTAGTTAGTGATGTTATTGGCTCATTATTATTAGTTGGTCTTATTGTGCTTTTGCCAGGAATGGGCCCATAAGCAGTATATAGCCAAGCATCAACAAGGACCCTCTCAACAATGGGGTAACTCCTGCTACTTTAGGATGCAGAACATAAGGTATGTTTCCTAGAATTGGACTGTGATCACATATTGCAGTGATGCAGATATTTTTTTATTTGATGAAAAGCCAGTAGTTTACATTGTTAACTGAGTTAATACTTGCAATATTTATTCTTGTGACTGCTGAAAACCCATGAGTTATTTAGGCCATTAACCAAATTTTACTCATTAACAGTCATGAATTAGAGTCCCTTTAGATGGCTCTTGATGGGCACTCAGTTGTTTTGTTTGTTTCTATTTGGTGCCATCAGTGACATATATTTCATTGGAGGCTTTGGCACTGTTGCTTGGGTTGATGTGAAGGAATATGAAACTCTTCAACCTGACAAGATTGCGGTGGATGGTGGTGAGCAGAATTTGAAGGTGCGCTTCTTGGATTTTAACAAGTGAAACATAAATACCTAGAGCATGTCATCTTAGGACTAGGGTTTCCTTTGGCTTAGGCACTTAAACATTGTCAGCAGTTCAAAGAAAATAATACAGACCGTGAAAGGAGCTTAACAATTTAGCTCATTTTAGATTTTGGAACTTTGCTATGTGTAGGAGCTTAATGCAATCTTTTCAAAGCCCCTAAAAGAGCTTCTGTCAGCTGAAAGTGAAGTAGATGATGCTGCTCTTATATCAATAGACAGCAAAGGAACTGATGTTCGAGTTCGGCAGGGTGCACAAGTAATCTCTCTTTAACACTTTGAATAAGTATTTGCAAAAAATTTTAGATATTGATCTTTTGCTAGTGTCTTATGTCTTTTTATTGTTAATTGTTGGTGTCGCTTGTAGTTTAACATTCAAAGGTTATCATTTGAGGAGGGGCACGCAGTAGAAACCCTGGAGCAAGCCAAGGCTGCACTTTGGACACTAATAGACAAAGATCGAGTTTACAATTTGCAACACTAGGGGTTGTACCACCCAATAGTTCCACCCCTACCGGTGTTCTCAATTTTGGAAACATCAAGACTAATAAGGTCTTGCTTGAGTTGAGGTTGTTTCTTTTTATCCTCAATAAATGTGGTCTTAAACTTAATGTACATGTAGGAGTGGTGGAAATATTTCTAACAAGTGTTTCTCTATAATTTTCAGTGTTGGCTTTTACAAACTGTTACCTTTTTTTTGTCATCTCTTGATTCATTTTGTTTATTTTAAACTTAGTAGAATATTAGGTCATTTGCATCATAAATTACTACTAACGCATTTGTAAAGTGGGATTCATTTATATCTTTGGCTATGTTGTGTAACTGATATGACGGTACTTCTCTCCATGTGTATATGGGATTTAGCAATGGTTACATAAACCAACAAGGAAAAAAGTTTTTCTTTCCTTTTTCTTTTCTTTTGGGGTTTCCAGATGAGTACGGGGAGAAGAGGAAACGGAGGGGGAATGGGTTGATCGTTGATGGGGTTGGGAGACTTTGGAATTTAATTGGGTTCAAGTTCCCTTTTTTTTTTTTTTGGTAGCATAAGGAACCAAAGCCCAAAATGGAAAAGAAACTAACCAGGGGGAGGGGCTCCTGACTTATCTAGACAGGAGGATTCTCAAATCCAATGGGGAAAAGCTTATTCAATCAAACCTGGTTAGATATAAGACTAGATTTAGTCGTAAAGTCGGTGTAAGAATTGAGACCTCTTTTAATGTGGGAAATCTCCACTTGCCAGGCAGATCGGAGAGGACTTTGAATTCTTTTAACAAAAGGTCTGACCATAAAGTTGTATAATCACTCACCTATGATAATGTCCACCATCTCATTGGAATCTGGCTTGATAATGACTCTTAGAATACTCAAATTTCAAGCCATGTTAATTCATTCTTAGATGCCCCAAGTCTGGGCCACAAGGACAGATGAGTCATCTATAAATCTGGAAAAACCTCTTCTACAGTCACCCTCTCACTCTCTCAACAAACCACCACAACTTGACTTCTTAGAAGAAGAACTAACAATCCTATCTGTATTTACCTTAACCGAATTAACTCTTAATTAACATCAGCTCTTTTGTCCAGACAGATCCTCACTCCTACTAACCCTAGGGACATATCAGATGCTGGGAGCCAGACTAACAAGTAGCTAGCAATTAATAGTCCTCCCAGCCTCCATGGGTTGCTGAAAGTTCTCCCCAAAGATATTGTTATTCCTTCAACTCCATAAAAGTTAGGTGGTGATCGCCCATTTGTTTGTCCCCTCATTCGCAGTAAAGGCCTCACAGGTTCCCTGAATATTGCTAAACATCCGTTCTTCAAAATCGAGCACAAAAAAGGTGGCTCTTCACACAGAAGGAATCAATCACCATTAAACCTCTACTGCCACAGGGCAGTCGCTCAGGGCATGGATAATGGTCTCTGTTGCATGGCCATACTCCTTACATCTTGAGTGACAAGTGCTCCAGTGTGCCCGTCTGTCATTTGTATTAAGTTTTTCATGTAAAGCCAACCAAAGAAATGCACAAACCTTTTCAGGAACTAGCATCTTCCAAATGTTGGATCAAATACCACTGTTTCTAGTTGGATAAAATGCCACTCTCCCACTGATCAATCATATCGACAACCCTAATATCCTCGTACATATGGCTCAAGTCCAGTCTGAAATCCCTCAGTCTCAAACCATTACACGTCCAATAATCCGACTAGAATTTGACCATTTTCCCATCCCTTAAGCTTCAAAGCTCGAATCTCGAAAGAGAGTGCCATCCCCAAACAATGTCCCTCCACATTTTTGAGTCCAACTGCTTGACAGAAATTGGGAACACCTAGTTGCAATTCCCATCATACTTTTCTATGATAACCTCAATCCAAGGGGCCATATCACCTTTCTTAATCTTCCAACCCACCTGCATGATGTACGCCTCATTTGGACTCTAAAGACATTTCAGTCTCCAGCCACCAAGATTAGGTGTACACTAGGTCTTCCAAGCCACGGGATGAATCTTTCTGATATTTTCCTCATGCCCCTAAACAAAACATCTTTGGGCCTTCTCGAGTTCCCTAATCGTGGCCTTAGGAAGATGATCCATGATCATAGTATAAATGGGAATGGAGCCAAGTACTGATTTGGCTAGTATAACTCTACCGGTGAAAGAAATATTATTAACTTTCCTACCTACAAGTCTCCTCTTAACTTTATTGACTGCATAACTGAAAGCCCTCTTTCCAGCTCTTCCATGCAAGATTAGGATCCCTAGGTACAAACCTAAGTTGCTGGACTTTAAGAAACCAAAAAGCTCCACAATTTGCTTGCGGGTATCCCTACTTAAATTATTGGAAAAGTAAATATTAGACTTTGCTTTGTTTATCCTTTGACCAGAGGCTCTACAGAAAGTATCAAAGCAATGTATCACACCTGATCTAGTCCACATCTGTTTGCCCAAAGAGTAAGAGATCATCAGCAAATATCAAATGAGATCCTGGCCTCCCGCTTACCAACGAGTGAGGTGGGTTAGCTTTTCCATGCAAAGAACGAAAACGTAGGGAGATAGGGGATCCCTTGAGACCACGGCTAGGCCTGAAGGGATCTGTACAGTACCCATTCCACAATATAATCATAGCCATGGAAAGAGATACATCATAATCACTGCAGTGAGCCTCTTGCAAAGCCTGATTTTAGTCGGCACAAGTTTGATGAAAGACCACTTCATCTTATCATAAGCCTTTTCGAGATCAATTTAAAATGCAAAGAAACCCTTATATCCCCTCATTTTAGCAATAGAATGGAAGAGCTCCTTAGCAATTATGATGCTATCTTGAATATGTCTTCCTCAAACGAAACTAGTCTGAAAAGGAGAGATTAGCTTGGGCTTTCAGCAACACTTCAGTAATACCCTTGTACACAACATTGCACAGTGAAATTGGCCTAAATTGAGATAGCTACTCAGGCTTCTCCATCTGAGGAATAAGGATCGAGAACGTGTTATTAACTTGGTTGATATGCTCTCCGTTTTTGAAAACCCTTTTAACAAAATCTGTAACCTGGTTCTTAACTGTGGCCATGAAAGTTGAAAGAAAGAGGGTGGAAATCCATTTGGTCCCAGGGCTTTGAGTGGCCTCGTATTGAAGAAAGCTTGTCTGTCTTCCTCTACAGTGATACATCTAGAAAAAAGAGTAGAATCATCTTGGCAAACAGGGAAAACGAAGGAGGAAGGGAAAATATACCATGAGCCTATTCCTCCTCGAAGAAAAGATCTCTATAAGAGCCAATAGCCATGGACTGGAGCTCCTCAAAATCCTCTACCCACTGACCATCGCTTCCCTTAAGCATAAGAATCCTATTTCTCTGTCTCATGCCAATGGTCTTGGGTGGTAGCATCTGGTGTTTCTGTCCCTCTCATTAATACATTTAGCCCTTGACTTTTGGTGCCAAAGAACTTCTTGACTGAGGGTTTGACTTAGCACTGCATTTAACCGTTTCTCAAAATCCTCCTAAAAAGGGATACTGCTCCTACGCTCATTAGATTTCCTTTGAATTCCAGCCAACCTAGCCAGAATTTCCCGCTCTCTCTTGGATATGGCTGAAAACTTCAGTATTCCAATTTTTCAGATTATTGGCTACCTCCTGAATGTTCTCCACTAGGCTGTGGGAGCCCTTCCAAGATCTACGAATGCAATCCCTAAAGTCCTCATGCAAAGTTCAAGTTTGTTCAAATCTAAAAGACTTGGCCGGCTGATGAGGGCGAAGCCTGTTCAAACAGGGTCCAAGTTCTGTTCTGATGATAAAATTGAAGGCATAGTGTATTGTCTTGTGGAGGGCATATACTTGGGCTGGGCCTGGGTGGTCCCGAAATTCGTTTTATGTATTGCCAGTGGAAAAGGGACAAAAGCGATTTCTTAAATGAATTGCTTAGAGAAGCAAAATGGGTATCTTCAAAAGATTGGATAGGGAAAGAGGCATTGTCAAGGCTCATGAAGGTGATACTGGCGTGGAATTATCCTATGCTTAGTCAAACTGTGAAAGGATAATAACAATAATAATAGTTTCTACTTACTATTGCTGATGTTGCGGACTAAAACAGAATCTCTCGATCTCTCTCGAGCCTTGACATTGACAGTGTATAATGTCCACATGCAGTTGCTGTAGACTGTACTTACCTGTGTCACCAGTAAGTTCATTTATTTACTGATTGAGGGGCTTCAATGTGGATATGACGGAATAAATTAAGAATGACTAAGCACAGGTATAATTTCTCTTTACGCATCCATGCGCGTTCCATTTGTCTATTCATTGCCGTGGAGGCTGCTAGAATGAAGATAAACGATTAGTGGGTTAGTCATCAACGGAACATGGATTGAAGAAGAGCTTTTCCGTTTTGTCAATTCTTCAATTTGTTAGAGGAAAGTCATCTGTGTCTTAGAAACCAATGGCCTCTCTTCATCTTCATCTTAATTTGCCTATTTGATTTCCCAATCACTATTCTTAACCCGACAATCGCTCTCCCTGACTTGAACTCGAAACCATCAGTAATTTTATCGTCACTTTTTCCTGTTTTCCCTTTTCCTTTGGGGCCGGGGAGGGTTAGATTGGCACTGAAAGCACGGGCTTTTCTTGCAAATTTTGATAAAAAGATACTTTTTACAGTTGCTGACTCCCAGCTCTCGCCGTAACGATCTCAGGAAGGTGAGAGAAAAAGCATACGATCATTTCAGTTTGCAAAAAATTGTTTGTTTGCAGTTTCTGCCAAAGGGTACAGAAGGGACTAGGGAGAGAGAAACTGAGAAGTGGACAAAACAATTTATTAACCAACTATTTCAACCATTTTTTTGGGCAAGGGAGAAAAATAACAAATCAGAAATTGTGAAGAAGGAAATGGGGAGGAAAAAGGAAAAGGGTGCTCTACCCTCGGTTCCAGAGACGGACGCAGAAATTTCAACTTCCTCACCCCTCAACTCCACCAACAAACCAGACACGGTCAGAATCACTATTTCCGATTCCATGGCAGACAGAAGCGGCAGTGGATCCTATTCCGTCCCACCCATCACCAACATAGCGCAAGACCACCTCTTTTCCATCCTGCTCCGCCTACCAATCGACTCAATCCTTTCGTTCGCCATGACTTGCAAGCGATTCAGGTCTATCACTTGCTCCGATGCCCTATGGGAATCAATCTGCAGGAGGGATTGGGGTCATACCCCCGTTGATGCCATCAAATCTGCTGCTGCTGATTCAAGCCGCCGCCATCGTCTTCCCTGGATGGAGCTCTATCGCCAGGTCTATCAACTGGACTCTGTCTCTTGCCTCAGACTCTCCGACCCAGATGCTGATAAAGTGTTCCCAAGGCCCAGAGCTTCCCATTCCCTCAATTTTGTCTCTGGGTGCCTCGTTTTGTTTGGTGGGGGTTTTGAGGGAGGTAAGGTCCTTTTACTGCTCTTTCTTTATACAAATATTTACTCATAATTTTTCTTTAAATAGTGGTAAACTGCTTTTTGTCAAGTCTGTTTTCACACATCTGAACTTGGGTACAAGCTACTTATGGTATGTCGTTTTTAACTCGTTAAGTACATAGTCTCAGCTGGACTGAAAATTATTGAATATATGATCAGGGTTCTAAGTGCTGTTTAGTTGTTTTTATATGCCCTGTTTTATCAATTGCTGTTGTGTGTTCTTACCTGATCAGGAATTTAGGACTAACATCAGATCAGAAAGGTAATATTGCTACCCTTAGAGCTCAAGACATTAGTGCTGCATCTCAATGTCAATTTTTATGTGCAACTGCAAAGGGGATTTGAAGTGCTTGAGTTTCTAGGCAACTGTGTGTTTCAAACTCAAGAAGTTGAGTGAAAAGTATCCTGTCTACTCAATATGTTTACATAATTTCTCAATCTCCTAAGCTTCTCTTGTTGAGATGTTTGATTTGTGTATATGTTCATCCTTGTCTCTGTACTTGCGGTTCATCAAATTTGTCACCTGAACCTTTTTGATTATCTGTTCACTAAGCAGCATTTAAGGCTATACTCAAAAGCATTATTTGGAAAACTCTTGCTTGTCCGCTGTGGTCATTGATCTGTAAGTTGTAAGATGAAGTATCTTGTTTTATAGCAATTGTTTGGAATCTTAAAGTTTGTAACTGGTTTTGGGATGTAACAGTTTCCATTCCTTCATTTTAGGGCGTCATCTTGATGACACATGGGTGGCATATATTGGTGACAACTTCAAGAAGACACTGAATTGGCAGAAAATTAATTCTGGTATTCCAAGTGGACGCTTTGGGCATTCTTGTGTTGTTATGGGTGATTTTATTGTTTCTATTTGGAGGGATCAATGACCATGGTATCCGCCAAAATGATACATGGATAGGTCAACTTGTGTTTAGTGAGACATTTGGCATTACATTTTCTTGGAGGCTACTTGATGTTGGTTCCACTGTACCTCCGTCACGTGGTGCCCATGCTGGATGCTGCTTCGATGGCAGAAGGATGCTCATCCATGGAGGCATCGGATTATCTGGCCTTAGACTTGGAGATACATGGGTCTTGGATATCTCTGAAAATTTTTGTCTTGGGGCCTGGCATGAGGTTGAAACTCATCCATCACCTTCAGCTCGCTCAGGACACACCTTGACTTACATTGGGGGAAATCAAACAATTTTGTTTGGAGGGAGAGGATTGGGATATGAGGTGCTTAATGATGTCTGGCTCTTTGATTCCTCCGAGGGTCACTTCAGATGGCTTCAATTACTATTTGAATTACAGAACATACCTGAAGGTTTACCCCTCCCACGCGTTGGCCACTCAGCTACGCTTATATTGGGAGGTAGACTGCTGATTTATGGAGGGGAAGATTCGGACAGGCATAGGAAAGATGATTTCTGGGTGTTAGATATTAGCTCAATTCCGTTGATTAGAATGCAACCAATCACTCTAAAACGAAAGGGATCGTTGGCCAACATGTGGAGAAGACTCAAGTCCAGGGATATAAACCTAATTGCAGGTCTTTCCATCGAGCTTGCGCTGATAATTCTGGGCGATATTTGTACGTGTTTGGTGGAATGATTGATGGGGTGATCCAGCCTGCAGAGCCTGCAGGGCTGAGATTTGATGGGGAGCTTTTCCTCGTGGAACTTGTGCTGCAGCTGTAAGGGAAAAGATTGTGGAATAAAACATGAATCTCGTCCTCGTCATGCAAGCCTTGTAAATACAAGCTATGATCTAGTTTATCAAGCTGGCTGTTTCTGTGGATTGGGTTGATTAAAAATAAATGACTTGTTATGACTACCCGGTACTGAAATCACTCCAAATCCAATATTTTGCGAGGGAAAGCATTCGATGGGTTTAAAGAACAGATATGGAATCTTAAATTTTATTATCCGAAGCTTCTAGTGATTGTACAAAGGGATGATCCATGGACGCGGCCAAACAGGGAACATTTGTTTTATATGGCAATGACTCATTGCCAGACATTCGTATGTGCTGGGGGAGGGAGAATTAATAATTAGGAGTTTTTGCTAGTGTAAGTGAGGAGAATTGGTTACGGTTAAGGATGTTGCGCCTTGTGTTTTTGGTGCATCAATATGAAATCTTTCGTCAAATACAAAATGGGTTAGTCCCACTAAAAAAAAAAAAAATTACGTTAGTGTTGATGCGTACAATGTACACCACCCGATACTAGGTGCACTCCACCAGAACAGCTGATTTTGTTTTGCTCGGATCCATTCCAACTTTTAACCAAATATGTCTCCCTGATGCTTGTACAATAAAGTGTATAGAGAGAGAGAGAGCCAAATGTTTCCGGCACCCCTTGGCAAATTTTTCCGTAAATATCGTATCACTTTAGAGATATGGTCATAAACAAGTTACAGAAAATCTTCTAAGAATCATAAATCGATACTATAAAAGGTGAAAAGGAAAAAAATGCCTGGCTGTGGAGAAAGAATACTAGCATGACGAACAAACAGGAGCATTTTGATTTGGTAATGATCTAGGGCTTGCTTGGATCAAGCGAACTATTGTTTTACAAGTGCAATTTAGTTCGCCACATCTCACCAATGACTTTCCTTGGTGCTGGATCATCAGGTCCTTTGTCCCGTTGCCCTGACGTGAAGTACAACCATCCATCCCAAAGCCCCACTAGAGTCGTCTTCACACGGTAAGGAAGTTTTCCAACCACTGACCAGTTCTGCAAACATTCACAAACCAGGAGAAATATATCAAATGATCCACAAAAAGTTCCCAAGAAATGCAGTTTCAGATGAACACTATCCCTGATCATGCAGAAAAGGTTCACAACTCACAGGCAAAATACCAGGGCAATCATATTCAACCTGGAAAAATCCCCCGAGGATTTTATAGAGTTTGATAAAATTGGAGGCTCTCAAGGAAAATGATCAAGCAGTCATTTCAAACAACAGCTCAAAAATTTGAAACGAACACTACAGACAATCCAACTTAGGCTTCATTAGTACATTCACAGGAAGAAGGCCTGGTCATGAACCGTTCCAAAGTAATCAGACTACAAAACTAGTGTATTTCAACTTGGCATTAGGCCAGCTCCAAGGTTCAAAATTCAGGGACAAAATATGATATTTACGGAATGGAAATAGATACAGATTCTGACACAGCAATGTTCAGACATAGCAAACTAAAAAATAAATGAATAAATAAATACTGAATACAGGCAGGGATACAGCAAGAAGATATAGAAATATTACCAGTGTGTCTAAATTAAATTGAAACACTTCCCCAACCAGTGTCATCTTCTTGGTTACCGGATGCTTCTCTGTTGTGCCTCCAACTATAACGATAGAATTGTTAACAATTACCCAAGCAAACTCTATGTGTGAATCAGGCTTTGGCATCGGAGGCAACACTTTCCACTTCATCTCATCATCTAGCATGTAAACATCATCATATACAACCTGTAACAGTCAAAGTCATCATAAGGGATGTTAGCAAAGGCCATTATATTTTGTAGTGTACCAAATTTAGTACAAGAAAAGATAAGAATATGGTTAAGGAACAAAGTTTTGCATTTTTATCCAGAATAGCATAATAAACAACCAAACACTGAATAGCAGTAAAAGGAACAAAAAGGGCAAAAAAAAAAAAAAAAAATCATTTCGACTCCAAAGCAGCAGCACGAACTGAAGATACTGGTAAATAATCTCTCTCTCTCTCTCTCTCTCTTCTTTTTCTTTTTTTTTTTTATTTTCAAATGGAAAAGGTCAGAATTGGTGCCCCAGGAAAATAAAGATTGAAACATGAAGCATGCTCAAATAATGAATCCTTGTATATTTAGCATAGCCAATACAATGAAATCATACCAATCAAATTACCTCATTTCTGCGAGAGCACTTGAAAATTGGTGAACCAGGTTTGGCCATAAAATCGCCCTCTTGTCCACCAATAAGATACAATCGATCATCCACAACAATGCAGGCCCTGTGTTAAAGTAGAAATGTCAAATTGAACAATGTTTACATCCATTGATCCCAATGGAAAATGATTTTGAGAAAACCATGAAACAGATGTAATCAACTGAAAGAAGGGGGCAGAAATAACTTAACAGATCAGGGTTGTTGCTTGATTATGGATAATGAAAAATTAATTCTGATATAAGTACTCTAGTTTTCAGATAATTATGATGAATGCTTATTAATAACATTTCATATGTGATTAAAAAGTAATAAAGATACCAATATTACATTGAAGATCATATTTTAAAATCATGTTTGAAACCATCTATCTAGCCACCTACCCAAAATGCTATTACAAACAAATTTTCACATTTCAAAATGTGATTCTATAAGTGATTTTCATTGTGTTGCCAATTAAAAATAAATAAATAAAAGAATGACAATTACTCTTGCAGTCCATTGTTAGTATTCACAACTGTTTCTCAAACATTCCTTAATGTCTCTTAAATAGTGACAAAATCTATCTTCTTTTGCTTCTTCTCCATAGTTCTTTATCAATTTCTACGCTAGAAGTGCTCCAGAGACCACCCACAAATTCCCAAGAGTCCAAAATATCCCCCTCATCTAGTTGAGCCCTAACTGGAAGCTTTCTATTCACCGGTGCAAACCATATAATTCCACAAAAAGGTGATACTAACAATCATTCCATGTGTTTATTTCTACATCTGAATTAGCACTGTGAAAGGGAAAGTAGAGTACAAACATTTTTCGATTATTATAAGGGACAAATGCTCATTTCAACGTGTACAATGATACAAGTGAAAGCATAAAGGAATGCAAGGATAGATAAATTGCTCACTGCTCATTGGTCACTCATTCTCTACATCTTTGTAGTTTAGGTAAGTACTTGATTTCCCAAGGTATTTATTCAATTGCACCAGTGTTAGAAAAAGCAACGATTGCATTTGAAATTCTCACTTTGATTTGATCACATAGGCTGTTGTTCGACAACTAATTTATGCATTCAATTGGATGGAAATCTTACAATTTGTTGACAGTATAATCAGTTGCCACAGTAACTTAGCCAACAATTGTGTTGATAAGTTCTGCGATTAAGAAATGTAACATGGTATACATGATGGTAACATTATAGGAGGATGACAGGTAAATGAACAGGAGTTAAGATAAAAAATATAAATAAATAAATAGAACAAGGAGAAGATGAAATTTAGTTCTTTCTTTTACTACAAATATGATTTTCTGATTTAGTGAAATGAATAACAAAGGATCCTTAAAGCAAACTTATGTCATTAGCAAAAGGTTTAATTGAGTTGAGTTGATAACAAAACAGTCAACAGACCTGTGAGGTCCACCTTGGGGAATGGGTATCTCACTACGCCACTCCTTCTCTAAAACTTTGCCATCCTTCACTGCTATACTCCAATGATCTAATCCTGGTGTGTGTCGATTCTCTTTGCTGCCACCCATCACATGTAGTCTACCTTTCCAAAGTTGGGTTGCCGGAGCATACCTAAAATCATCATGATATCAGATTTTATTATATTAATAACCAAAAGCCTGACAAACAAGCCAGTTGAATATTTTATCATGTCTACAGACATGCAATTGCAAGTTCATCCATTCTGTGGACCCTTTTTTCCTAAGCTTTGACAGGATAGGATAAATAAGTTTTTTGAAACACAATAGATAAAATATGTTTCAGAGGACTTTTACAAGTTACATATGGTAAATATCTAAAAACAAGAAGAAAGAAAAACAGCTTCAAGCTGAACAACAGGAAAGAAATAAATTCTCCAAAATATATACTAGACACTTTCTTAAAGGCACAATTTAAGTTACTAAGCAGCAAAAGAGAAGATGTTGAATATTTAATAAGGCTAATTAGTGCAGATATCAAATTAAGTACATTAAAGAAAAATTACAAAAGAGGAATCAAAAAGAGCTTTTTTTTTTTTTTGGGGGGGGGGGGGGGGGGGAGTTGGGAAAGGGAGGTGATGGCATGGCATTATTAAGAATTTTGCATAAGAACCGTTTACAAGTGCACTAGTAATTTCAGACCATCGCCTTTTGTTCCTTTTTCCTCTTCACTTTAAGATTCATCAGAACACATAGATCACTCTTGTGATATTGTCACCATTTACTACTATTGAAATGGGAAAAAAAACGGCAACCACCTCAAAAAGGAATATGGTTAAAGCAATATTTAAATGCAGCAGAAGGGATATTAACATAAATATTTTTTTCTTTTTGGGTCCAAAGAAAAGATAGACACTAGGGGAATACGGAAGGAGACCTAACCTACACTCAATAAACTTGGGAATATGAAACAAGTAGAATAATATCAGAGGCATGTTTCAGGAAGATGAAAACCCAGTACCAATCTGAAATAGGAAACTACATATGAGTTCGTAATTGAAAATAAAAAAGAAAAAGCAAACACCAAACTTCAAACAAATGTAAATCACCATGAAATATATATAAATGTTACTCATATCTAGGTTATAACACATACCTAGGCACTGGTAACGGTGGCATGTCTCGCCATTGCTTGGTTTCAATGTCCAGCACAAATGTACGTGATGTGGGCCCTCTACACTGTGGACCATATTGTCCAGTAACCACATAAATATACCTCCCATCTGTTACCATTCCCAGATGAGAATGTGCCATTTCTTTTGGCATATCAAACCTTCCTCCCCATGTATTATCGGAAAAGTTGTATACATCAACATGAGAATGTACCTATACAACATAAAACAATTAGAAGGTGATGATAGCAAGATTTTAACATGGGCCATATGTCCAATCTGTTGGTATATGGCCCCAACTATTGATTAGCTTAACCAGCTGAGTAGTTCAGAATTTGAATTAGCTACTTGCATAGGCAACAAAATTGATTATCATAAGATTGTATCAGGGATTACCAAGAAGAAATGGGCACAGGCAGGATCAATGTTAAACATTTGCTGGATCAATGTTTCTATTAGGGATTACTATGAAGAAATCGGCACAAAATTGATTTTCATTCGGTAGTATTGATATCGTCACGTTTCAACTTTATAATTAAATCCCCTGTCAATGTTAAACAAGACGTAGAAGCAACCAGGATCAACCGCTCAGAAAAATAACAAGAGCTGGTCTATGTGCTTACATAGTCGATGGTTCCGTATCCAGCAAAGACAAAGAGAAGATTCTTGATCTGTATAGCTGCGCCATCTAGACGTGGCACTGGTGCCGTCGGCATCTTCTCCCATTTTAATTTCGGGCCAGGTAAGTCTGCAAATGTTGCTGACAAGACTCTCTCAGTCAGAACACCTTTTTTATCCTGAACAGTTGTTCATGTAGAGTCGTGATTATTAATTCCAAGAAGTGATGGATGAAGTGCTAAATTATACGATTACAGAGGAAACAAGCCATATTTCTTGCATCCACTCATAAAATTAATCGCGCCTTGTAATTTTCTGAACTGGTTTCCAACTTGAAATTACGTGCAACTAATTCCAGTCGATATTTGCAAGTGAAATATGCAGAGAATCGGATATGTATAAATTGAAGCAGGAAAAATTCGGTGTGTAATACCTTTGTCTGGGTGCTATTTCGAAAATGGGGTACAGTTATGTCCCCAGATTTCTGAAGATTCTTAGATAAAAGGAGATAGGAAGAAGTATAAGAGGAAGAAGACGCCCAAAGCAGATCAGCGATGAGGACAGCTCCAAGAAGCCCAACGCATGCAAACACTAACTTTGTCGACTTATGTTTCGCGACCGCGGCCCTTCCCATCTCATTGATTCCACGGAGACAGAAAATTCAAGCGTCGGATTAGACTATACCGTGGGAAGTAAAACAGAGGGCATAGGATGATTGATTGAACAATCAACCAGCAAGAAGAGAAGGAAGGAAGACTCTCGGAAACAAAGCTAATGAACTCTCCAATTTTCCATTGAAGTTGCGAATTCATACAAGGAGAACGAGAGAGACGATAATCATAACGGGAAGTGAGCAGCCCAGCCCAACAGTCTCCTCTTGCTGGCGGTGCAAGGGTAGGCCCAAATTGCAATTGCTTTAGTTTGATTACTAATTTACGACTCAAGATTCTTTTTTTTTTTTAAAAAAAAAAAAAAGATCTCCCCATGCCTTCAAGATGGTATAATTACAAATGGAGATAATTGAGAGATCCAATTTTCTTCTTAATTGTGTGAATGATCAATTCTCCTCAATTCATCATTTTAAAGCTTGCAAAAAATAAACAAACAAAGTTAATTAATTCCTTCGATTAGGACCTTATAAATTTGGTCAAACGGTCAGCTTAATGAGTCAAGGATTTCATTGATGATAAGCAAATTTAATTGGTTTGGTTTATTAGTTACGGTGAATTAGGTTTAAGCGAGAATCCCTCCCTTCCTTGGGTACCATTCGTCAAGGAAGGTTGAACTTGATGCTCCACTCTTGGGATAGGGAATGTCCAATGAACAGGAGTTGTAAAATGAGAATAACTTAATGCACCACTCTCCATAAAGAGTGATCTGAAAAGGATATGAATAATGGTTGAAGTTGATGCTCCACTATTTCAACCAGGGCTAAAATGAATTGAAATTAACATAATTTGAATTGCCAATGTATCACCTCTTCTAAACCCTCGTGTAAAAAAGAGAGGTGAAATTTTTACTGAGCTGTTAATAAGATGGTACAATGGATAACCTCAACCCTAACACCCTTGTCACAAATGATACTTTCACTTCAATTTGGGTGTTATAAATAGCACATATATAGTTATTTACACATACATGTACAACACGCCTATGTTGCAGCCTTATCGAGTATGCTTCAGATGAACCACAAAACCTGCTTAACAAGGTATAAGCATCTCCATACATAATATACATAAAATCATGTTCATAAAAATGGAAAAACAAAAAGAAAAAATTTTAAAAATGCAATCACAACACCACAAACCAAAGCAATGGGTTGTAATTTAAACAAAGTCAGTCAAACACATTAGTGTAAGTTCCCTATTTAACTAAAACCACCACTACATTCCCAACCCCTCCCATTACAAAACCTTTCAAGCTCTGTAAGAAAACCAATGAAAACAAACCCTACTAGCTATTCACAAAAAGTTTATATCCACGTACAATTAAGCCACCACATTAAGGCTATTGATTATCACCATTACAACCCACCATTCCATCTATATTAAGGGCAGAACAGACTATTTTTCAAGCAGCAATGACATAAAGGTACATTGCAATACGCATGCTATTACACTGGTATAACATCAATCTTTAATGCATCCTCACATCTCAACACAATACCCTCGAGGCTAGCAGGGAGGATACATTTGACCCATTGGCATCCTGTGGTCAACGGTTCTGGTGGGGGGACAATCATAAGCACATTATCGTTCCTCTGAACCACTCCCATCACGCTCACTGTGCTTCCCTCTTTTATGTACCTACAAAGCAAATGGCAATACCATTATCAAAAAAATAAAATAAAAAACAGTAATGCATGCAAAGCAACAACTTATCACACAAACCCAAAGACTAGTGCAAAGAGCTTCCAAAAAGGTTACATTTGTCATCCAAAACTCAACAGACTGCATGTAAAGGCCTTGGGTTACAAAGTTGCATGGAAAGTTGCCAGTAGCAATTTGTGCTTTAATATCAAAAACAATCAGAAGTATTCTATAGCAAATAACTTGCATGCTCCTTCGGAGCATCACTTTTGATTAGTTTTGTTGGACTAGAATCACTCCATAATGCAACATTGATGACAAGTGAAGAACACCCTTTTAACTAAATGGATAATTTACCCTTCTTTCAGTCGCATTACTCTATCATCACTTGAAAGATTCCTCTCTCCCAACCACCTCATGAATTCTGGAGACAAATCTTTATTCAAAGGGTTGACATCAACTACAATCGATTCCTCCACATAAGGCGTAACTCTGGCACCATAGCCAGTCTTAACCAATGCTCTCAACCCCGACTGGAAATCAGAGATGTAAAAGTCTACCACATGCCTCTGGAAGAAACAAATACAAATATTCTTGTTAAAAGAGTTTAACCTCAGCAGCATAATAAAGAACGCTAACAGAGTCTTGATGGGGATCAATGCATTAATTTAGAATTTTTATCAAAGACTTTTCATTGAAAGGAAATAAAATTAATCATATATGTTCCTTCTTTTTGTCAGCAGTTCAACCAAATCCACTTAAACCATGATCCTAACACATCATATAAAGGTAATAGAATCCAAATTAGCCATCTGCATGGATTCACACACCCATGAAAATTATAAATGAGGAAACATATCTGTTCTAATAGTCCTTATGTAGAATAAATAGGAATTTCTTGCTTATTTATCACAAATATCAGCAATTTTATTATAACTAAAGGAAGGGAGAAATAAATTAATATACATCAAGCTACCATTTATATAATTACCTCTGATGATCTAAGACCCCATGTAAAACGACGATGTGTTGGGTTGGCAGCTTTTGTATCCCACCCTCGATACTCATATAAGCTTGTAGATGTATAGACACATCTTGGGACTTTCTGAAAGGATGACTCGAGGGGCACATTTCCACATGTTACCACCTTCAAGAACAGAAACGTGAATTAAACACTTCCACGAGTTGCCAGTGAAGCATATAAGAAAAGCTAATGTATAGATCAGGCGCTATAATAAGAATAATTTATAACCCAACGAAGAGATAGCATATGATCAGCGTGGCAGTACTCGTCCATGTATTTCAGGTAACCATTCCAATTTTGAAAATAGTCTACACATGAAAAATCAGATATCAATGTGTAATATTTTCATTACAGTTGCCAAATTCAGGTCAGAAAGAGTTCAATTCTAATACTTGGACTTAGTGATTCACTTGCATGGAACTAGTCAATAAAAACTTTTAAAACATGAAATTATATGTTTATTCTTAAGCTCCTTTCTTCATAAATCTAGCCCTTCTGAATATGATTCCTGGGAAGTAAAGAACAAGAATAAGGTAAAAAAGTCTACATATATAAAAAATTTATAAAAAAACTCTATTATTAGTTCATGCACTCAAGAAAAAGTGAAAAGGAAAAAACCAATGTCCAGGCACATTGAGATAGTACATACCCCAGAGACTTTCACAAATTGCCCATTTTTTGCTGTTCGGAGCTCAGCATCTGGATAATGGGCAATGAAACCTATAATAGCCTTTCTCCCCCAGCAAGCATTCCAAGTGAATAATGCAGCAACAATAGCAAATAAAACCACAACAACAGTGAGAAGAATAGCATTGTGGACTGCACCAAGAATGAATCCACCTGCAATGAAACCCATCACAAATAGAAGAATAATTGCCCATAGGATTAGCTTAGGGATGTTCTTATTGAAAGAATAATCCTCGCATTGGCTAAGATTTGTCACAGCCTGGTTGTGTGCAAAAGAGGAACCATGAACTTTGACTGAACCCATTGAGTCCAGAGGACCAGAAACCTTCCTTGGAGCTCCAGATGAGTTTAGTGGACCAGAAGATACAGGACCAGAGGTAATGAGACCTGTTGCTGGGAGAACCGGAGCAAGAGGTCCCGAGTTTTGGCGAGTGACAGGTGTTACCCCGCCAGATTGCGGACCAGAAGACTTCTTTATGGGCTCACCATGCTTATTCAATGGTCCAGAGTTTGACTTCTTGACAGAAGATGAACTAGAAAAGCCAGCTGAAGTTACGGGACCTGATGTGGAGTAGCTGGCCCTAGCTGCAGCATTGGTGATTGGCCCAGAATGTGAGGCAGAACCAGCAAAGGATCCAGTCCTCGAAGGAGGACCGGTTATAGGACCTGATTTCCTTGATTTAGAGCCATCAGTAGGGATATCAAACATTTTCCCAAGTTCTCCTGATTTCTTGATATCACCACCTGTGTAAGGCATGGCAGTTGAGCTCATAGTTGGAGTTCTTTCTTTTGGCTGCTCTGGCCTTCCTGATACATACAGGCCATTGCTGAGCTGATGAGATGGGAATCGGAACCCATCAATGTCCTTCAAAGTGAAACAACAAGAAGAATATTCCACTTCCAGTATATTGTCAGAGGACTCAAAACCCTAGCAAAATGAAACAGTTGCAGTCAACTCAAACAGTGACTCATAACCCAAAACCTCAGAGGGAAAATTCCAAATAAACAGTAATACATCAAGAACAAGGCACCTTAACTGGTATAATTTGACAACCTTGCAGACATACTAACACACAACGAGGAGGATCAAATAAACACCAAAATTTGTGGTAGGAAGCGGCATTTACTCAATGACCCATGAGAGAAAAAAAAAAAAAAAAAGAAAAAGAAAAAAGTAGTAGTAGTAGTAGTAGTAGTTTAAAATACATATTTCAACGTCCACAACATCACAAAGCCACATGGGAATAGTTTAAAAGCATAAGCAAATACATATTTCAACGTCCACAACATCACAAAGCAGATAGTAAACTCAAGCACCTCAATGAAAAAGGAGCCTTGGGAAGCAAATACTCCCTTCTCTAACTCAAGACACCTTCCAAACTACAGAAGGAGTATTTTTCTACCAAATTTATTATTTTGGATGAGCAAAATAGTTAAGTTCAAAAATAATAATAAACATTTCCAATCATCCTAGAAGTGATCAAACAAATAAATCCAACTATGACAAACATTACACGAGTTTTTGAATGCTAATTAAAACAATGGGACATCAATTTAATATATCAAATTTTGAAGGAAATAGCTTGCGAAATCCTCGTGTGCATGTGCACGCATAATGACAAAATTTATACCGAGTAGTTATTCATAAGTCAAGTAGCATCCAGAAAGAGTGCAACTGCGGATCTTGGAAGGAAACAAAATCAAGAGCTCGTTCCCACCAAACCAAATATTAGAAAGGACGTATGCCATACAACAGATACAGAAAAAATCACAACTCAACCATACAAATTGAAAATAATGGGTAGACAAAATTGAGAGAAACAACAGCTAAGCCTTATCAGCAGGAAATTTGGAGAGAAAGAAAAATATTTGAGTATTCTGCAGAAAAATCGTGAAATTTTGTCAGATTCTGGAGAACTCGTTCCAAGTCAACCTAAAGAAACATCTCAGATTTTAAAATCCCTTTCGAAGCAACATACGGAAGCATTGAGACAGAAACATTTTTGGTCTATAAATCAGTGCAGATCAGAAACATGAGTAACCAATATAAACTCACACACAAAGAACCACAAAATATATCATATCAAGCTCCACCCGAAAAAAGAGGGAAGTAGCTGTTGACCAGTAATCCAGAATACATAAATCAGAGCCACCCGAACGCAACCCAAAACTAATTAGCAGCCAGATTTCATATACATACTATACAAAAATAGTGTTTGACGACCTCTGTGGTAACTGGTCCGGCGGTTTAGGGAAATCGACCATAACCTTAAAAGCGCTTAATCCAAACTCAGTTTAACTCTGAAAAGGCGAATCAAACAAGACAAAACATACCCATTTTACCATTTCGAGCAACGAGAACGAGAAACAATTTAAGGTAAAGAGAAATTGAAGTAACATAATGCGAACAAAAAGAGATATTTTCTCCGAAAGTACCCGAGGAGGAAGAAAAAAGAGTCGAAATCTGAGAGAGATTTGGAGGCATGATGCCTAGTACGTGTAACTGTATAAGAGTGTTGTGGGTAGCGGTCGTAAGGGGTCTCTGTTAGTTGGAAATCTGGTGTGATCCCATCGCCATCTCCCTCGCTCCTTCAGACAGCCGCTACAACTGGTGGGTTGTCTCTTGTCCGGCAATAACCTCCAAAACCCATGTACTAGTATAAAAGATTTTTTATAAATCAGAAAAACGGTAAATGTATTATTAATTAATAACAATAATTTCTACAGGAGTTGAGAAGAGAGGAGAGAGAAACAACATCCCTATCTTGATAGAGAGGGGGAAAAAAGGGAAAAGGTAAAACCCACCTTCCCCCACCCCACGCACCGCTCCCTCCTCTGTCACCCTCGTCTCGTTCTGTATTTTGGCAGTTAAATGACCGTTCTAGCCTTAATCTTTGAGAAAATTTCCGCCTGACGTCTTCGCTGACCCTCTGTAGAAGCCGGGTCTTTCTTGTGATGTGAACCTCCAGTTTTGTTAATTAACTAGAAAAATTCTTTTTTTCTTTTACTTTGAAAATTTGGGTTGATGTATATCTACTGCAAAATAAAGTGATAAAAAAAGTGTGACGAATGGCCCCTCCTCATGCAAAAGGATGCGGCAAAACCAACCCCATGATACCAATCCTAATCTTGCATCATGTTGCTGGGCCAAGCAGGACTTTGTGACTCATAATATATATATATATATATATATTTTATATTTATACTTGTAAGCAATTGTTCAACCACTCACACTCACTCTTACTCCTGGGAGTCCTTGTCCTAGACGAGATGATGAAAGCGCTAGGAAAAGGCAAAAGCAAGTTATATCAGTTCATTCATAGCATTTAGATTTGGTGTTGGGAGACATCAATCCCACTATTATCTACCGAGCGACAAAAGGATTCATGCCAACTGAGTTTACTTTTCTACTTTTCGGGGATTATTCGATAAATTCTCCTAAATTTTTTTGTTAATCAAAGTTGATTATATATGTGCTTCATAATTAAGCTCGTCTCCTAGTCAAATTAAACATACATCTTTTATAAAATAAAAAAAAAAATCACCAAGAAAATTCTTCAAACTTGGTCCCAATAATTCAAATTTTAAATAATTTTTTAGCCTTTACTTTTGTTGCTGCACCAAACAGATTCCAATATAACAAATTTGTTGGAAAACAACTAAAATGTGTTACCGTTGTAAATTGTAATACTTTCAATATCCTTTTTTTTTTGGGAAAGAAAAAATGATTTCGCGTAACCTTGCACCGTTCGTTTGTTCACTCATAAAAACAAAAAAGAATATGCATCTCATCCTCAATACATGTTGGTTTTTGAACTTGGTCGTGCATATAAATTCAGCTATAGAGCTGTTTTAAAGACATCATACTAAGGATTGAACCATTATTATTATTATTATTATTAGAGGAAAGAGCAGAAAAAATATTGTCAATCTAGCAAGGTTTCCCTCAATACTTCGAGCCATTGGTTGCAAGATTGATTATTGAATTTTTGGAGGCCAATGAAGCCAAACACTTCAGGGAATAGTCACAAAATTCAGATCATTTAGAAGTGAAATACAATTCATCATGTAACAAAAATTCATCTTCATGTACCTTCTTCGCTGGTATGTTAAAAGATAAAACAGGTGCAACGCTTCTGCACCTAAACTATTTCAATATAACAAACTCAAGAATTCAAGAAAATACTAATGATTTTTGGTCCCCCAGCAGACGGAAAGAGGGGACCCAAGGCAAGGAGAGTATGCTAGCACCACAAAAAATAATTTTCCCCACAAACATGAACTTCCCTTTCAGAGGAAACAAATACTTGTCGCCCTAGTGGGCATATTCCGTGAGAAGACAGTGACAATACTTTTCAAATCTGCTTCAGATAACATCCCAGCCAGATTAATGTCTCGGCTCTTCCTCGTGAGACTAAAAATGGGGACAAATATTTATTTAAATAGCTTAAGATGAATAAAGAACAAAAAGATAATCACATGCACCCAAACCCCCCCCCCCCCCCAAAAAAAAAAAAAAAGAAAAGAATAATAACAATAATAAAAACAAAAACCACCCCACAAATGCATTTATGACAGAAGGGCAAGATTGCCTGGAGAATTGCTAGGACAAATCAATTCAAACATGTAATGTCCCAGATTAAACTGTCAACATGACCATAAAGGTTTTGGAATCTTTTATTTTTCTCAGACACAGTCTCATATCACAGCCAGAATCCAATAGGATTCATCTGAAATTCAAAAGCAAGAAATCAACAAACATCAAAGCTATCCTCACGGAATCATCATCCAATCCAATTCTGCTAAAGCTGCAATCAAAGAACAAACAGAAACATTAAGGCAATTTCAGTAATGGCACATCGTAACTCAACTCATTGTCACCATCATGACTTTCATGCACGATTCTGTCATCAATACAGGCAGGAAATACACGCTTGATAAACGACATAGACTGACTGAGATTGATCAGGCTTGAATGGAATTATTCAATTTCATCATCAAAGAATATTAATTCTACAAATAAGCCCAGACTTACAAACAGAAATATAAAGACCAATATCAAGCATGATACGCTTGATTCAAGGTGGATGTATGCAGATATTAGTTGACTTTATCATAACAGAAGAATCTCAGATCAAGTTTGGCTGAAAGGATATTTACATACAAATTTCTCCAATTAAACCGCATGGAAGGAACTCTAAGTCATCCTACTTTTTGCATGCTCCTGGGATTTTCAAATTGGAACTCTAAGTCATCCTACTTTTGCATGCTCCTGGAATTTTCAAATTTTTGGCATCTGAAAACCCAAAGGCAAATCCTACTGGTGAGAGAAAAATTCATTATCATTCATGATTCTAATATCAGAAAATTCATTTGTTTAATAATTCATAAATCTTCATTATTCTCACAATCATAGTTGTCAATAGCGCGTAGCGCAGAGATGTGCAACCTTTGCACGTCGCTGCGCTATGCACACCAGCCAGAGCAGTAGCGCGCTACCCAGAACCGTAGTTTAAAAAAAAAAAATTAGAAAAAAACTTATCAAACCCTCGCGCGCCACTCGGAACCCCTCCTGCCAACTTTTGTTGCAGTCGTCTCCTTCCCCCCCACACACAAACAGTCCTTTCGTCTCCTTCCCCCCACACGCAAACAGTCAATCACAGAGGTTGTCTCGTCTGGTGGTCTCGTCTCGTCCATCTCCTCTGGTGGTCGTCTGCTCTAGCTTGATCATTGTCCTCGTCTGTCTCGTCTGCAACGCTTCTGCTAGTCGGCTTCCAAGACTGTCACAGGTTAGGGCTTTTCTCTGCCTTCTTTTTTTTTTTTTTTTTCCTTCTCCCATCCGCAGGTTCCAACCTCGTCCTCATCTCGTCTTCCAACCCTCGTCCTCCTCTCGTCTCGTCTTGCCCAGTCGCAGCTTCAGCAAGCCTTTTCAGTTCTGTCTTTTTCTGTTCTTTTTCAGTTCTGCCTTTCAGCTTCAGCGTGCCTCTCGTCTTGGCCACTCGGGATGGACAACTTGACCATTTGTTACTTCTCTTTTTTTGTTTCTTGTTGGTGGATTTTAAATTCTTATCACCTGTCGGAACTCAGGTTTGCAACTTCAGCATCTGTTCCTCTTTTTTTTTTCCCCCCTTCCCTCTTCTGCGACTTCTGCTCTATGCCCAGCATGCCTCCCTCTTTTTTTTTTTTTCTCCCTGTTCTCTGTTGTCGGGAACTTCAGCCCACATGTCTTCTGTTTTTTTTTTTTTTTTTTTCTGGTTTTTCCTTTTCATTTCTCTTCAGCACAGCATTAGTCTCCAATTTTTGTCATTGAACTGTATTGAAATTTTGAACATTACAGAATAAATAGCAAATTATGAGGCAACTTCCAGCAGGGGTAAGAAAGATCCATGATGGAATCACAGGACTTTGGTTAATCCAAACAAGCCCATTGATGGAATTAAATGTAATTATTGTTCTAAAAATACGAAGGGAGGTATTTCGAGGCTGAAGGAACATCTTGTTGGTGGATTTAGAAATGCAACAGCATGTAAACATGCTCCTGAATGTGTGAAAGTGGAGATAAAAGAATTGATGGAAGCAAAGAAACAAGCAAAATCTACTATGGATTCAGTGCCCCATTTTGATGATGTTGAAATTGAACAAGAAGAGTATGAAAATGTTGTTGAAGACTCGTCTATGCCTTCTTCTTTACAATCAACAGCCCAACAATCAAAAAAATCACAACAAATGGGGCCTATCAATTGGTACTTCAAGAAGGAAGATAAAGCAAACAAGGTGAAACTGTAAGGTGGTACAAAAGCAACCGAATATGTTAATCCTCAGAAGAAATTGAGAGATGAAGCAGTCCAAAAGTTTGCAAGGTGGATGTATGATGTGGGGATATCATTTAATGTCGTTAAATATGATAGTGTTGGCCCTATGATTGAAGCAATTGGTCAATATGGTGTTGGGATGAAAGCTCCAAGCTATCATGAAAGGGGGTAACTTATTTAAAAAAGGAGGTGGAACATACAAAGCAACTTTTAAAAGGGCACGAGAAAGAGATGGCATTAAATGGTTGTAGTTTGATGGCAGATGGTTGGAGGGGCAGAAAGGGAAGGACTTTAATCAATTTTCTAGTCAACACATGAAGAGGAAGCATGTTCCTAGAGCCCGTTAATGCATCTAGCTATTATCACACGGCTGAGAAAATGTTTGAATTGCTTGACAGTTTTGTGCAACGTATTGGAGAGAAAAATGTTCTTCAAGTTAGTACTGACAGTGCAAGTGCTAATGTTGCAGCTGGAAGGATATTGATGGATAAATACAAACACTTGAATTGGTTTCCATGTGCTGCACATTGTTTGGACTTAATGTTTGAAGATATTTGTAAAATGCCTGATTTGAAAAGGACATTTGAAAGGGCCGTTACCATTAATGGATATATTTACAATAGAACTCCAGTGTTGAACATGATGAGGGAATTCACAGGACAAAGAGATTTGATTAGACCAGCTAAAACTCGCTTTACTACTGCTTTTTTGACATTGAGGTGCTTTCATAAGCATGAGGTAAATTTTAGAAAAATGTTCATTTTTGAAGAGTGGTGCAAAAGCAAGTTTGCAAAGGAGCAAGGGGAAAACAAGCACAACAAATTATACTCATGCCTTCTTTTTGGAATACTATTGTCTATTGTATGAAGTTTGGTGGGCCCTTGATTGAGGTGCTTCGTTTGGTAGATGGGGAGAAAAGACCTCCAATGGGGTATATTTATGAGACAATGGATAAGACCAAAGAGAAAATTGCACTTGTACTTGAGAAGAACGAGGCCAAGTATAAAGAAATCTTTGATATCATTGATGCAAGGTGGAATTGTCAACTTCATCAACCTTTGCATGCAGCTGGTCATTATTTGAATCCCCAGTTTTTTCTATGAAAATCCAGAAATTGAAAATGATGAAGAAGTCATGGCTGGTTTGTGGGATTGTATTGAAAGATTTATGCCACAAATTGAGGCACAAGATGTAATTAGCAAGGAAATGAGCATTTACAAGAGAGCTGATGGGAATTTCAAATCCAACATAGCAAAAAGGCAAAGAACACTACTAACACCAGTTAAATGGTGGTCTTTATTTGGAGCTTCAAATCCAAATTTACAAAAGTTTGCCATAAAAGTTCTTAACCTTACTTGTAGCTCTTCTGGTTGTGAGAGAAATTGGAGTGTGCTTGAACATGTAAGTAACTAATTATATAAATTATGCACTTATCTCCAATTCAACTTCTTAGTTAGAAATTATATTAACTTCATTATTATTTATTTTGCAGCTTCATTCCAAGAAAAGAAATAGGTTGGAGCAAAAGCGTTTGAATGATTTGGTTTTTATTAAGTACAACCGATCTTTGTTGTGAAAATATGACAATCGGGATCGTATTGATCCTATTTTGTTGGATAATCATTCTTTGGATGAGAGCAATGAGTGGTTGGTGGGAAAGATAGAAGAAGCAGTTGAGGATGAACTTGTATTTGACGATGATGACAATTTGACATGGGCTAATGTTGCAGAGTCTGTGGGAGTTGATAAAGATCCCTATCCTCTAAAATCTCGAAGCTCTCATTGTTCTACTTCAACTTCATCAAGGAGAAAAAGAGGTAGACCATCAACTTCCATGGCAAGACCAACAAAGAGAACATATAGTTCATTGACACCAACAATTCCAAGAGCTTATGAAGAGGAGGAATTTGACACCAACCTAAGTGATACCGAAGAGGAAGAGGAAAAGGATGATGAATGCTACAAGTCTCCTAGTGATGACAAGGATGATGACATTAACCTTGATGATGAAGATTTTATTGATGAGGAATAGAGTTGAGGAATATTTTTAGACTTGTTAGATTTTATGACTTTTTTGGCAAAGATTAAGTGCTTAAATATTTAGACTTTTTTCGCAAGGATTGTGTATTTAGATGTTTAGACTTGTTATTTAAGTATTTGGTTGGTTGGTTGATATATGTATATATATATATATATTTATATGTTGGCTTGTTATATATACTTGTTATTGAAGTCTTAAGTCTTCATTTGCTTGAATATTTAGTTGTATTAGTATTTTTGGTTTATATTAGAAATATATAAATGTATGCGCTTTATGTGCGCTTCAATAAAGCGCACGCTATGCGCTATAGCTCCAGAAGGCCTTTGCACTTCGCGCTCTTGACAACTATGCTCACAATATGGTTTCCTTTCATCGCCTGTTAGAGTTTCCTTAGCCTGTTGTAATTAACCATAGAATTTCTGCTTGGTTAATATTGGTAATATTGGTCAATACTCTCCCTAGTCTTCTACATAATTCTTTTACTTCCCTTCAGCTTCCTTTCCTTCCAAATTTTTTCTAAGGAACTATGATTTTAAAACTTCTAATCATTTATTTCCTTGTTCGCATTATCTTACCATATGGAAGGTTAGTAATAGTCAGTAATACTTGGTGCAATTAAGTTCTTTCAGATTATTCATTTTCTTCCCTCCTTTCTTCTCTTTGTTTCTCTGGTCTTTCATCATTTATTCTTCTTCAAGCTACATCATGCATACCATTCGAAGTGAACCCTCTTTTGTTTCCTCAAGATGCAAAAAAAAACCTCAAGAACAAGTATCATGATTATCTTAATGATCTTACTAACACAAATAGAATGGAAATTCACTAGCAGTAGAATAACAGAGTAAATAACACAACAAAACTTTCAAAGAGACTGGGTTTCCTCCCCCCCCCCCCCCCAACCAAAAAAAAAAAAAAAAAAAAAACACCCACACACACCAAATTGTTATATATTTCAATTCAATCACTGCATAAGCAAAGTACAAGGACCTCCTCTAAAATCAGATTGATTCAAGGTCTCACATAAAACATTATCCCTAGATGTTAGGCAATCTGATAAGTGAACCTCCGATGCTTGCTCCTTTATGCAGCCATAGCATACAAGGAAGGCCATCCCACTTTGCTCTCTGGCATTTTGCCCTGAACTTCACATTATTCCCCATTCTCTGGAGTCACCCAATTATATTTCTGGGTTCTATACTTAATATAATGCTACAATTTTTAACCTTTAGTTTGCCACTAAAAGACACATGTCAAGAACGAAAAATACATAACCACATATCTAAGAGAGCATAGCTATCAAAAATATAATTGTTGACAGTTTAACAGTACAATATTAAAGTCAGACTTAAGGTAAAGTACAATGGGATGGAGTCTGAATTGCCCAGAAAGGAGATGAAAATGTAATTCTAACCATCCAATGGACAACAACAAACATGCGATTAGAGAAGGCAATCTAGCCCAAATATTCAGGTCCTTGGCCCAAGCTGCCCATAATGGGATGGATTCAAGATATATCCTAGTGGACGGAGACCATTTGGAAGAAGGTCATAACCCATATCAAGTTTAAAGTGGAGGTTGGTTTAAAGGAGGCAAGAACCAGGTCAGAGTTATCTACAAGTCCATCTGGGAGTGCTGTCCATCATAAACCCTGAATGCAGAAGTATATCCTCAATGTGGGACTCAAAACAGCTTAAATTAAAGTAGGGCCAATACCTTTATCCCTTGTTGCCTTCACTTTATGAGGGAAGATATGATATAAAATTATACTCCCCTCCTTGGCAACTCTATACTCTCTTCCATAAACTACGCTTGTAGGCAGGAAAAATAGAGCCTTGTAAGACTACCACATGAAAACTATCCAACAACAACTTATAAAATAATTAACCAACTGTAAAATGCTTAAGACAGTACTCCTTTTTCAATCTCATTTTATTATTTTTTTGAGGGGGAGTGAGGAGTGTAACATCCTGACCTGAGTAACCACTAGCCCAAGCAACTTACTAGTAACTCTCAAAAGTATTATACCACAAATACCAGATTCTCAATAGCCACTTAATCACCACCCCTAAACAAAATCTCTTTTATTCAATAAGGAAAAAACACCTGATAGTTTAGTTATTTGATCTTGCAATTCGATAAGCTTTCAAACTGATAATGGTCAGCTATATGTTGGAAAAATTTTGCCAGGTTCCAAAAAGCATCAAAAATAATTTCACAAAATGATAGCTCCAAGAGGCTAGAAGGCATAGACTCTTAATGCTTCAAATATGATAAGTTGATAACCTTAGGCAACAAATTTCTGTCTATCCTACACAACCATGCATAGATGATCAACCTCAAAGCACTAATGGAGATTGAGTCTCCGAGTTCCTTGATGCAATCAACCTGAAGTGGATGTCAGCTTTTTTTGTTTACACAACCCTGTTTAAAATCTGTCTGCCATGCATTTCATAAATGGACCAGTTTCCACCATTCTCAATTGACCATCATCAATATCCATAACTCCTGTCTTTCTCTCAGTCCACATTTACAATTTATCCCAAAGTAAGGTCTTGACAAATTACCCTACTTTCTTGAGCTTCAATTCTAATCAAAACAAACAGAAGGGAAAAAACACTCAATTTTTTCCAAATGCTCAAAAGTTAATTTTTCCTGTAAAATTCTCTGTTCTAAGACTATATTTCAGCACAAGCAATAGAAGTCACAGAGGTAAACGTAATAAATACAATGCACCTATCAGGTATCAGCTTTCTTCTTCACACGCAAAATTGTTACTACAACACGCCTAGTAATTTCAAAAATTATAATATCAGATCGACTAGAAAGGAAACAACAGCTGCTTCCAAATTTATTTGGTTGTTATTTGGTTGCAAATGAAATGAAAAGTCACCAAGATAAGCATGAGCACACATTCTAGAAACACGAACAACCGACTTTATCTTCGTTTAGGAAGTTAGATGATAAAGAGATAGAATCCCCCAACAATTTAATTACCAATTCAATTATGCTAGTTGAATACTCTAGAGAAATGACAAAGCAAAAGGCCCGAATCCTTGAAACTGAATAGAGCATGCTAGGGTGGCATTCTGCGGAACAATCATGTCAGGCTTCGTTTCTGAAAAATGTTAGAATGTTGTTTTTCATGTACAAAACAATGAATTAAATGCATTATTTTCATTCCCATATTTGACCCAAAATCTATTTGGACGGTTTTTTACCAATGCCAGGCCGCAGATATCCAAAAATCAATACGAGCAACCAATGTTATTGAGAAAAAAGGGTAAAATAAGGGATGGGAATAAAAGATCGGAGTTCACCTATCAGTGACCGCCATGTTCCTTGGCGTGCTGCTGGTGCTCGAGGTGGCGACGCTCCTCGGGGAGAGCAACGAGGTAAGAGAAAATCATTCCACCAAAGCAGACGTGATAAAGAGGATCGATAGAACTGGTCTGGATATACTTGGCATGATAATTGTCCAATCCCCTCTTGATCGCACTCTTCACGTAGTTCATTGTGAACATAGGCTTCAGGTGAGCTGGCACGTCCTTGACCTTCAACCCTCTGATCTCGTTGTAGAAGTTCCTCATCGCCATGTTGACAAAGAGAAACGGATGTGAAACCCTAACCCTTTCTTTCGCGTTCTCCTGAGCGAAACGGCGTGCCGATCCTTTTGAGGTCGACCGATTTGTGGACAGCAAAGGTATTTGGGCCGTCCGCGGACGCCCCGTTGGCAACACAATTTGTGAGTGGTTCCGTATTTTTTTCTATTTGTATTATATCCCCTTGCACTCTTTATGGTTTTTGGAATTTCCCCCACCCTCTTCTATTTCATGTGTTTGACCTGTTAACTTTGGAAATTGTAATTAGGTTTTCAAAACAAGTCCATAATTTAATTCTTGTTGATTATGCACAAAGCATGCGTGTATTAAACAAATCTATTTTTGGAAGAATAGCTTGGTTAAAAATGTTTCAGTTTTTAAGTATTTTTTTTTTAATTTGAATATTTATTTCAACTCCATTTTTAGTAGTTGGACCAGTCATGTATACTATGTTAACCTGATTGGGAAATGCATGAAAATTTTTGTAGGACAGCATTCATGCTGTAATAACCCGGATTTTCATTTTTATTAAGGCTGAGGACCTTATTGCAATAATTGTTTTTAGTAGGGGCCGGATTGAAATTTTGGCCAGGACCAATTCGAGAAAAATCAAAACTTCGAAGGGCCAAACTGCAATTAGACTGAAACCTGCCATGAACAATGGACCGAACTGTTCCTTGTCGAATCACCCACGCCGTGTGATGACTTCGTCCAATTTCTCACGCCATTTCGAGTGTTTTTGTAGACTTTACTAAACCCATTTGTTGATTTTGAGAAACGAGCAAAGGTTGGGGAGGATTTGGGGTTTTCTGTTCGTCGGGGGACCGTGGACCGCCGGAGCTCAAAATCTGGTTTCAAGCTTGTTAGATCGATTTTGTCCCGATTAAAACAACCCAGCTTGCTCGTCGGCTTCGTCGGCAGCTTTTCCGGTCTAGGTGGATCGAGGTAAGTGAGATTTTGTTGTTTTTTTATTCGGTTTGGAGCTTCCGGGTCTGTTGCAGACCCGGACGGGATTCGGGTTCTTGTTCCGGGCGATAGGGATGAACCCGGATGAGAATCCGGGTTCAGGCGGGTTGGGGCCGGTTGGGTCCGACTCGGGCCAGTAGGTTTGGGTTGGACTGGGCCAGTTTGGGCCCAGTCCCGAGTGGGCTTGGCCTGCGGGCCAGCCCACATAAAAAAAAAAAAAAAGAAGGAGAGGTGTTGGGCTCGGGCCGGCCCAGTTGAGTGGGCTGGCCCAGGCGGGTCCGAGCCGCGGCTGAGCCGAGCCGAGCCGAGCCGTTGGGCTGGCGGCTCAAGCCAAGCCGCGGCTTAAAAAAAAAAAAAAAAAAAAAAAAAAAAAAGGGAAAGGGGGTTTGACCGAACCGGCCGGGACTTTGACCGACCGGTTCAGTGGCCATTTTGGCTTGGTTTTGAGAGGTTGGACCGGTTCTGAGTTCAGGGGGATGAGGGCTATCAGACCAAGTGGGTTCGGGAAATTTTGGGCGCCCGGTTCGAGGTGAACCGGTCTCGGTTTGCGTGCCGATGCTTAGGATTAGGGTTTTTTGACCGGTTCGGAGCTGGTTTGAGCCATTTTTGGCCGGTTCATAGTGGTTCCTAGGGTTTTTGGGCCTTCTGAATCCGATTTTGAGGGTTTCGTGGCCATTTGAGTTGAGTTGGAGGTAGTTCTAGACCGGGCTAAGCCGGTTCAAGGGTTTTGGAAGGCGGTTCGTTGTGGTTCGAGGATTGTGGGGTTGGTTCCGTAGTGTTGATGGCGGTTAAGTAGATTTGTTCAGTTGTACTGAGTCGCGTAGGTTCTGTGATAGGTCAGGTTGCCTCGAGATGCGTGCCAAGGGGCCAGTTTGGGATTTGAGTCTAGTTTGGGGCTACCGAGCCTGTTTCTCGTGCCGGTTTCGACGTTGGTGATGGTTTTGTGTGATTTTGATTGCAGATTCGCAGGCAAGGGCACACCCGGACTACTAAGTCGGGCTAGGTGACTCGGGACTCTCGTTTTGGCTTAGCGTCTGTACTGTGAGTGATGATATCTTCTCTATGCTTGTGTTTTCATACTGTGATTTCTGATATGATGATTTTGTGGGTTGAAAATTGTGTTTTAATTATATGTTACTCGGGTTATGTGCTATGTGTTTTGTGAACTGTTGGGGAGTCGTGTCGGTATGTGATTTTGGTTTTGAGACATGGACTGTATATGGGTTGTATATCTGTTTGACTTGGATGTGAGGATGGTGTGCTGTGATGGGATTTGTGGACGGCAGGAACTTGGCTAGAGTGCGGTGATCCGTAGCGTCCAGTAGGGGAGTCGGTCTGAGTCCGTGAGGGGACGGCAGAGACTCGGCTGGAGTGCGGTGACCGTAGCGTCTAGTGTGGGGTAGGCCTGAGTCCATGATGTGATTTGATGTTGGCTGATAGCATTCTTGAGTGTATGTTGATATGTTTTACTGATCGCTGTATGCTTAAGGTTTTAGACTTGTGCTATGATATGTATCTTGACATGCATAGATTAGGTATCATCCGTACTCACTGAGTTTCGCGACTCATAGTTTTAAACATTCCAGATTCTTTTGACTGTACTCGCCTCGGTTAGCGTGCCAGCGTGGGAGTTGACGACAGCGGACTCGATGGATGTACGGGCATTTCTCTTTTGTACTTTACCTGATTGTATTGTAGAGTAGCTTCCTTGTACTCTCAGACAGGATCCTGGGTAGTTTTTGGATGTTATATTATTACACTTTGTGTATGTTTTATATATTTGGAGTTTGACTAGTTTTGTTGAGACTTACTGGGGTTGGTAGATCCCAGTGCCGGTCACGGGCCCGGGGTTCGGGGCGTGACACATGCAAGGCTGATAATTTCAAATTTAAACCTGTTAAGTTAATTCATTTAAACTTTATCTTCCTAAAAATTTAAAACTTTTTCTCTAAATTATTTAAATTTATTTCTTTAAAATTGTCTAACTTTTCTCTTTATTTTTTTTAGCAATTCCTCTAAAATTGATTTTCAATAATTTGTCATAATTTTCATCTTCAAATATTTTATCTCTCTCTAAATTTTTTTGTTTTTATTCCTTTTTTTTTTAAATGCGCCTATGCTTTTCGCTGTGTTTTTGTGGACCAGCACTACAAGAGGCGCGGAGGTTTCTTGCTCTATTTTCTGCTCAATCATCGCTGTTGCAATGCTTATCACAACCAATTGATGCCAGCTGACCCCTCTCATTCTGGTTTTCAATTCGAAGTAGCAGTGTTGACTGATAGCTGCACTCCCCTCCTTGTTTCTATGCCACGCTTTTTACTTTATTTTTAACCATCCACCGTTACAAGAGATGAAAACTTCTTACTCTATTTTCTGGTCAACAGTTCAACTATCACGTCGCCGCACTTTACTCTCTGTTTTTGTGCCTGTGCTTTTCACAGTATTTTTTGGACCACCACTGCCAGGGGCAAAGGCTTGTTGCTTTGTTCAACCATCACCCAGGTTGCATTTAACTTTTCTATTTACGGTTTACTCTGTTTCCACTGACCAACGCTGCAAAAGGTGAAGGCTTATTGCTCTATTTTCTAGTTAGCTGCTCAACCATATCTGCTACCAACTTGTCAATGTCAATCGGTGACAAGGTTTTTCTCACTCCCCTTTTTTTTTTTTTTTTTTTTTCATTCATTCATGTATCATGTTTTGTACTGACCGACTATCTAAACCCACTATAATGCCCCATTTTTTTAATTTACAAATATGTTATTGCAAAAGTACATACATGACATGCTTGTGAATATTTCTAAAGAGAAGTGTTGGAGAAGTTGTTTGAGAGATTAAATATATATATATATATATTTAATCTTACTTTTTAAAATATATATTTTTCTACCTCTAGAAAAAAGTGAGATAATATATTTTGAATCAAGAACAAAACATTAAGGGAAATGATGTATTGTCTAAAGCATTACGATAATTGCAAGTGCACAAATTTTTTAGTAAATTAGATAAGCACCACACCAAGACGTCTTCGCAGAACTGAAAAAAAAAAAGATGAAATAGAAAAAAATTTATCATATGGAGCAACATGATTTTTCTTGCTCACAATCCAGCAGCAGTTGAACGTTTTTAAAATACGGAGTGAAGAGTGTGCTGAATGGTTGTCTTGGAAAATAAAACAATATTCGTAGGAATCGATATATTTTTTTTTTGTTGATATGAATATATATTATTAAAAGAGTTTTTGTTTTATTTTTTTTATGGTTACTTCTAAATAATTATTTGGTTATGTTTGGACATTTTTAACACATTTTTTGAAGTTATTTAATTATATAAATTCTATTATTCTTATTTCTAAATAAAAGAAACTTTTTTTTTTTAAAGTAGTATTATCAATTTATATATTATAAAATACGATTCGAATTTGGTATACAAGAAAAGGAGGATGTGATAGTAAAAAAAATTATTTTTAATTTTTAATATCATTTTTTTCTAAATACTAAATGAGATTTGCAAATATCCAATTTTATTTTTTTACTAAATACTAAAACAGGAATTGAAAATCCATGAATTCCAAATCCAAATTCAATTTCAATATTCCTTTTTTTTTTTTTTTTTTTTGCCAAACGTAAGGATTATCTACTCAAAACATTGCTTCAAACAGTAGATAGGTTTATTGGAATAAAAAACTTTTTTTTATCACTTTTAATTTAACCAAATAAATAACTAATAACCAACAAATTTTAAAGTGACCTTTTTTAAAAAAAAAATTGTTACATCAATTATGAGAAATTTTGAAAGGCATACTATCCACAAAAAAAAAAAAAAAAAAAAAAAAATAAAAGAACGACTTGTATATAAATTCAATCTCCGAGTGGCCGAATTGTCGTTTGAACCTCATCCTCCGCTCCCACCATCGAGCAAGCTCGTTGGAGCCAAATCGCGAGTCTGGCTTGTTGTAGCAACCCCTTTAATCGGATTGAGCCGGCCGGCGGTTTGATCCACTGCACGATCTCACTACCAGTCGTACTGGTCATTGCCTTGTTATCCCACTTATTGTACTAGCCCTAGGGTTCCAACTCTTCTTTTCAGCTCTCTCTTTGTCGACGATTACGGTCTTTCTCCGGTTTTTCGCGTTTTTTTACGGTTAAGAATTCCACGCTCTAATTGTTCGACAATCACTGTCCTTCCCGGAGGTGTGTTTCTATCTTTTTATCATTCTTCCATGGGTGCATTCGCATTTTTGTTATCTGCAGTCGCGCTTTTTTGTTCTTTATTTGATCGCGTCGATAAAATTTCTGTTAGTATTTCTTGCACTATCGGATGGTGCGCTTGTTTTATGGCCTGAATTCGTGTTGCGATAAACATTTGTATGTTTGCATGAGCGCGTATCAATGTTGGATTGTTGAAGGTGTATTTATTCTTTATTTGATGGGAATTACAATCAAATGGAGTTTCCGTTGGCGTTGCCTGTGTTTGTTATTGCCTTCTTTGTGGTTGCCTTGGCTATTATCCACTATTTGAGCCGCCACTGCGTTTTAGTTGAAATCTTTGTTTTCTGGTGAAAATGAGTATGTTCCTATTCCAAGTAACAAGTCTTTATCAACGTACAAGGTCTTACATGCTTACAGTTGTAGCAATGGATCCTCATTAGCCTTGTATTGTCATTGATGCATATATTTAATTTTCCCTGTACATTGCTTTCTAGGAAAGCCCTATGTTTTTTACATTATGTTCTTGGCAGGAAAAATGTCTGCATATGAGAACGTTGTTGGTGGTAAACTGAAGCTGAAAGGAAAGGCCTTGGACGTCAAGGCTGGAAGCCTGAAGAAGAAAAAGAAACACAAGAAGAATTTTGATCAAATTCTTCAAACCGGTGAAAGTGAGCTTTCAACAGGTAGATCAACTGTGTTATGTTTACTTTTATTATTCTTTTTATTCTTTTTACTGCGTCTACCTGTGCCGATACTGCACATGGATGTCATGTGTAATGACTTCTTCGGATATGAAGATTATGTTCCACTGTTCATTTTCTATTTGGATTTGAGCTAGTTTGTTGCTTACACCATTATGAATTTTGAAGCTTGGTAGGTCTATTAGGTTAGATGTTAGAAGCAAATTAGGGACAGCTGCAAGGATATCATCCCTTCTCTCTCCCTCTCTCTCACAATTTTGTTTTCAAAAATTGATTGTAGAAAGTTTATCTTATCGAAACATCCTAGCTTCTTGTGAGACTGAGAGTTTGGTACCATTGTGTATTTTCCTTGTCCATATCATCGTTGTAATTGTAGTTTGGCAAGATAATCTCTTGATAGTATGCTTATCCCAACCCCCCCCCCCCCGCGCCACCCCCAAAAAAGAAAGGACCTTTTTCTTACAGTTGAACTGAACGAGACAGTATTGCCAACCCATTTTCCTGTACTAAATCTGGTGGATAAATTCCATCTCTCAGGTAAATTTCAGATGAAAATAATATGGATCAAAATGTTTTTAATTTGCAATGGCAAAAAGTGGTTTATTTTTTTTTACTCGTCTCTTGAGGAATTTTTTGAAGTCTAGTCATTACAAATTCCTTTTGTGGGTGTTTATCCAAAAAGTTTAACAAAGCGAACCTTCTTTGGCTGCTACAACATGGACTTGAGGCTGGAAGGCAGTTGATGCGTGACAAAGCAAATTAGCCTTTCAGCTGTGTTTGGTGAAAAGAAGAGTGGCGTGCTATCTGTCTCTCTGTCTCTCTCTGTGTCTGTGTGCCTGTTTTATTTGAAGCAGACTACATTAGCGCTTCTATTTCTGAGTATGGATATACTGCTGCAGGTGAAAATACAGGAACCCCAGCAGATCTGATTCAGGATGATACAAATGATGCCAACAAATCCACAAGGGAAGGAAATACTGCTGCGTATGATGATCATTTGACCCCAGCAGAGAGACGCTATATGGAGCAAAAGGAGAATATTGATGCTCATAGGCTAGCCAAGACTGCTAATAAATCACATCGTGATAGGATCCAGGATTTCAACCAGTATTTGGCAAATATGAGCGAGCACTATGACATTCCCAAAGTTGGCCCTGGCTGATTGAGATTGGGTAGAGTAAATGAGTCTGAAGGGCACAACAAATGTTTCCTTCTTTACTGTTATTTACATTTTGATGCTATGTGCAGATTTGCAGCTGCTATCAGCATGAACTCCACATCATGGCTTTCTTATCTTTCAATGTTTTTCAAAGATTGATGCATGCTTTGCTTGTACTCTGATAATTTTTTAGTTCCTGTACTTGTTTCTTCTGGGAAATAGTTTCTGCTGAACTACAATACCTTTTCATTTGGTTGATTGTGATTGTATTACAATGTTGTTTAGCTTCATGAAAAACTGTCCTGTAATCAAGTGAAAATATTGGGGTTGGGGCATTCTTTTATTTTTTGTTCCTTTTTTTTTTTGGTGGTAGGGGTGGTGCGACCATTGAAACCCCCTCTACTGAACTACAATACCTTTTCATTTGGTTGATTGTGATTGTATTATAATGTCGTTTAGCTTCATGAAAAACTATCCTGTAATCAAGTGAAAATATTGGGGTTGGGGTATTCTCTCTTTTTTTCCCCTCTTTTTTCGGGGGTGGGGGTGTGGGTCGGGGTGGTGTGACCATTGAAACCCCGTCAACCAGAGGTGAGCTTGAGCCCATGATAACAATCTCTTTTTAAGAAACTGTTGCATTCATTTGACAGCAGTTTGTATGGCTGGAAAGAAGGCGTGGCATGTCAGACGTGCCTGGATTTAATGGATTTGCTAGTTCGGAAATCATTGGTCAAAACTTCGATTCCGTATGCAAGCCTAACAACATCCCACAGAAATCTCGATGAGCTTGCTGAGAGGCTTGCACATCCCACGTTCAATCTGCAAACACCATGGCTTGGCAGGGGGCGGACCTATAGCTTGGTCTCTGCCATGCAACGAATGGTCAACACGTCCGTAGGAGGCAATATAGAAGATATCCAGGAGGCACAAAATTTCAGATATTAATATGTATTTTATTGGACCAAAGGGTGAACAAAAAATCACAAGCTCAAGTTTCATTTATTATTCATAAATATAAAAGGGGCCAACTGAAGTTACAAAATAGATATTACTACACAAACCATACAAAACAGGGCTGCCTAACATTATGAAGCAAGCGTGAAATGGACCTATGAAATCTCACTTGGTTGCACCGTACAAGGCAATAACAATAATAACCCTTTCCTCAGGATCTTAATTTTTCTAAACTCAGGATAATTTGGACTTCAGATGTAGATCAACGGGTTTCATCCTCAAGATTGCGAAAACCTGCAGTCAGGTCCTCATGAAGCTTCTTGAACTTTGCCACAAGGGCCTCCTCCCCTTCAGCTGGATCCTCAAATTTTTGAGACCTGAAACATCATAGAAATCAGAAGAGCAAAATTTAAATGCCCACAACATTTCCACCAAACAAAAGAAGCTGTGGTAGGAAGAGAGAGATCCAGCCGAGAAAATTATTCTGAGCTGCCATTTTACTTACACTAGACGATAAAATAGATCTCCTAACCGGTGCTTGATTAGGGTGTAGGTTATCTTCTGCCCATCCATTCCAGCTCCTCGCTCCACTGCCTGCATGCATATTAACAACATTACTATTATAGGCAATCCATCACAAATCCCAATAAATTTATATGGTTCTATGCACAGCTCAACGAACGTCTCAGCTAGTCCAATAAACAGATCATTTTGAGGCATTTTCTGCGGGATAGACAAACTTTTTACTCATGATGTGTAAGAGAAAAATAAGGAGACAGAAGTCGTTCCTGAACAGGAACAGACCGTTGATTACAGGTTCATCAACCTCTCACACTTGTCTCACATAACCAGAAGGCTTATCACAAATGATAGTGGTGGACAATCTGCAGAATGCATGAATAGGAGAAACAGCATAATTTTTTACCTGATTGGCCAAATTATAGAAATGGATAATGTTGCGCATCATCCAAACAGACTTGTAGAAAGGGCAGAATTTGTCGTATCTGTTGCCATGCAAAGTCACAAAGACAAAAGTTTAAGGGCCAATGCAGAGAGTCCAGCAATAGATATTAGTTTTTAGAATGGGCAGACTACATATACAGGCACTCACGGTGTAAATGCGTTCTGGGCAAGATAATCTTCCTCAAAAGCTTTGCAGTCTCTAGGGTAATTTTATCAGTTTCAGCCAAAGCATCTTTCCAACCAACTGTAGCAGGCACAAGAACCATGTTATTCCTCTGGCTGACAGACGGTAGGATCTATATATTTATATATATGATTGCTCAAATATATTAACGAGCCAAATGAAAGAAATTACAGTGACACATCTTTTAAGGCTTTGGTTTGATCAAGACCAAGGTGGTCATCTAGATAATGCAGCATACTAGAATTCCATTGAACTGATTTCAATGTTAGGCCATTATAAAGACCAGTTCAATAATTCTTTCTAGTAGTCATACTAACGCAAGATAATACATCGGTTAACTGCTACAAACTTCAATAGTCTACTCAACCATATTCTCATTCCAACAAGCAGATATACACGCATACCACCTTCCAAAAAAGAAAAAGAAAAACCCCAAGTAGAGGAAAGGGAAAAAGGAAGAACAATAAAAAGACTCGCATTTTTGTTGTAGATGGGACTTGTGGGTTAAACAATAATTGTCCTGCATCCATCCTGATGAACAGAAAGAGTCGTGGTTTTACATGCCTCATGAACTCTCCAAGAGAAACTGTATATATAAATAAAGAAAACATACTTGAACAATTTCGTTCAGGTCATCTTCTCTCTGCAGCACTTCACGAGCTTTTGTCCGGATGTCAATGAAGTCTGGATCAAATTGCTCATAAAAGGATTCCAATGCCTGGAAAGATGAGAAAAAATGCACTCAATACATGACACTGTGTGTCCTCCTGAATGGCTGAGGTGAATATGCTAAATAATAGCGTGCATGCACAAACACAAAAGTGGAATTTGTGACACTTCCAAAAACATGTTAAAAACGCACCGAAGAATACTTGGAATATGAAATCAGCCAATTTACAGAAGGGAAGTGCTTTCTCTGGGCCAGTTTCTTGTCCAGACCCCAAAAAACCTGCAAGATGAGCACAGGGCTTTCTTAAATATAGAAGAGAAATAAATATGTATCTTAATTTGCCTTGTAATCCAAATTTCAAGATTAGTAATTGAATCAACAAGATCTAACCCGTATCTAAACATATTGCTTTCTAAATTCCATTGTCCTTTATTCTGCTTTCTAAATTTTGTCATTGTGACCACTAAGAGGTGGAAATTTGAAAACTTCATCTCACCTGGACAATGCTAAGGGTGGCAGATGTAACAGGATCAGAAAAGTCTCCTCCTGGAGGCGAAACAGCACCAACAATTGTCACACTACCAGTACGTTCTGGCCCACCAAGGCATTTTACTTTACCAGCGCGTTCATAGAATGAGGCCAGACGTGCTGCCAGATAAGCAGGATATCCACTGTCCGCGGGCATCTCTGCCTGAAAAACAAAGTAAGGTAGATGATATCAGGTTCGTGAACATTTTAAACAGAAGTCCAGTTCTAGTCAACATCTGAAGTCATGCCTACAACCAGGAGATGAAACACTTCAAGAAAGCACAGACATGGATGCAAGTTTCATATCTTATCTGACAGGGGAGACAATTATACAACAATCCCCAAAACATGCAGGCACAATAAAAATGTTGGAGATTACCACATGGATTTGTACATAGGTCATGTTGTAAATGTCCTAAATTTCAAGGAAGAATGTCGCTATGTCTGATGTTCAGATGTGTTGAGCACATGGTCCCAAGGAGTGTCTGCAATTTTTAGAGTACAAGAAATCATCTTTGCAAAAGGAAATTACATTACAAATGGACATAAACCTTGTAAACACAATATGTTTTACCAACAAACTACTACATTTTCTATATTAATATAAGTTCAAAGCTGTGTTATAAAAAACAAAAGTCAATTCCCATATATTTCTGGATAAGAATCCTGTCTTCTTTTAAAAATCAGTGTCAAACTCTATCATATCTTCCAAACCAGATTAGCTCACAATTACAGATTGTACAAGCAGAGAAATCCTTTTCTATAAAAGCAGGTCAGGTATATTGTCATCAGTTAAGCACACGGACAAACATGCAATTATGAACTGTAGATGGAATTGTATACTCAATTCTTTGTAGTGGAAATGGCTTTTAAACAAGATTCTCTCAGTTACCTATAGAATAATTACTGATAGCATGAGAAATTATGAAGACAATCATCACAGTATAGTGTGGAAGAGAAAAAGAAGGGGAAAAAAAAGAAGGTCAAAAGGGTGCAGAAAAACCCAAAATCAGGTCACTTACCAGTCGACCTGATATTTCTCGCAGTGCTTCTGCCCATCGCGATGTTGAATCTGCCATCATACTGACATTGTAGCCCATATCTCTAAAATATTCAGCTATAGTGATTCCTGAAAATTCACACCATCAAGGATTATGTCTCAATGCACAGAGGGTAATTTTAATTTGTTTTGTGAAAGCTCACATGATGCAGTAAGTTACATCATTGAATGGGCTTGTTTGATACAATTTGAGTTTATTTGAACTGGGTATGATGAAAGTGAATTTAAATAAAATAGTTTGAAGAAAGTGTGAGTTTAAATAAAGTAGGTTTTGTTATTTGACTACACTGGATGGTGACATTAGATTATAAATTTTTAAATATCCAATTAATCTTTTTTTTTAATTTTGAGGGGTGTTAACCGTTACAATGGTTTTATTTTTTTATTTTTTAAATTTGGCAAAGCCCCCCTTTTGAGGGCATAGCTAATAACTGGGTGGCTATCTAACAAGGGTTAGGTGGGCCCAGGCTTGCTGAAGCCTGGCCCACCCATAACGGCATAAAGCCCAACTCCACTCATAAGCATGGGGTATAAAAGGCCTGTCAAACAGGCCCTCAGGAGCAACTGCATTCTCACGTATCCAACTAGAGTGAAGTAAAGTAGAAACACTGGAGCTACTTGGTTCATTCAGGTTAGACAAAGATCAAAGGAAAAGGTTAAAAGACTCTTCTCCAGCAAGGTTTTGGACAGAGCCAATTAATACCATGGATTTTCATTTATGCTTCCAGCAAATGTAGTTTAATTCATTGCCAATCTAGTGTAACTATCTGTAAGACCATTGGCACAACAATTTATTAAGGCTAACCCACTAGTACCAAATACTTAAACCCAGGTCGTTTAGCAGTGATTTCTTTAGAGTTAGCACAAAACTATAATATATTTATTTTCAATTTCAATAAACTTATTGCAGTTTTCCATTGAATACACACTGGTTACAAAATTTATTGCTAAACCTTTGCTTCAAAATGCTTAAATCTAAGTTATTTAGTTGTGGTTTCTCTAGAGTCTATTTACCACATAATGTCACACTCAACATTTCACATGGGATAGGATATCACATCTAGAGAGTAAGTATAAATTATGAAGAGAAAAAATTATCTTTATGCAGGAAAAATATGCCAAAAAGGGAAAAATAAAAAAAGAAAAAAACTGTTTACCAAACCAATCAATGGCTCTGTCTTTACCTTGAAGTTTACATCAAACAAAACCAATTATGAGAACATTTATTCACCTGTATAGATTGAAGCCTCACGAGCAGCCACAGGCATGTTTGAAGTGTCGCCACAAGTGTGGTGCTTTCATAACAGATTCCTCACGACCATCAGGTAGTGTCATGGTCAATTGTGGAAAATCCATAAGAACCTAAATTAGTATTCCAGATCAATATCTCCATATCAAGCTGTTAAAAATGGCTAAGTTAAGTAATAGTACTGCTACCTAATATCTCTGTATCACATATCAATCTGTTAAAATGGCTAAATAATGAAATAATGCCACATACCTCTGCCATTTCATTTCCTCTTTCTCCACAACCAACATACACAACAGTGTCGGAATTAGAGTACTGCACAAACATTAAAATATAACACATAACATGAATGATCAGGAGTTCCATAAACATTTAAGCTATATCATCTAATCTCCAAATGATCACAGAGTAAATAATGTGGCACAATCACCTTCGAAAGAGCTTGACTAATGACTGTTTTCCCACAGCCAAAAGCACCAGGTATGGCACATGTCCCACCAAGAACCGAGAGGGAAGAGTGCATCAAGTACACGCTAGCATTGAATTAAAATATTAGGTGCAAGCACAACAGACTTTGAAGGAATATGGATCATAAAGACAAACCAATAGAAACAGGCAAGGTGATTGCTACCAATGACATTAATTTTTTGTTTTATTTTCCTTGAAGGGATGGGGCGTGTGCACAGTTACCTGACCAGTAAGAAGAGGAGTATCAGCAGCAAGCTTTGTTGCACAGGTCTTGGAGTTCGCACAGGCCAGTTCTGCAAATATGTAATTCTACTAAGAGTAAGAAAAATCTCTCACATCAAGAAGTATAGAATACAGCATGTAAAAAACTCCAAAAGTACAAACAAAAATTCCACATATACAATAACCTGAAGCATAGTGAATTGCTTTTTGACACCTTGGAACTCAATCTCTAAAACAGTGTCCTGCATGTACATAGAGTTTGTCAAATCTGCATTCTATGGTAAAAGCTAGCCATGAATAGCTTTAAATTAAAAAATCTCAAGTACAGGAGTTTCACATAATGCATGAGAACAAGGAACAAGAATCCTAGTATCATCCAATTTAAATGTCAGATAAAATGGTGTCTGTTACACAATAATGTCCAATTTAGCAAACAGAAACACAAGAAAGCCAACCTCATGCGGTTGGGAAAAAGGCTTTGTTGAGTTCAGAAACATAGGTAACATTTAGTGACATATAGAATTCCAGATTAAACACAGTTCACTACTGTAAAATATCTTCATATTCAGCACTTCAAACAATGATAGCCGTGAAGCACCAATTTAGCCAGAATATTATTTACCCACACATTTGCCCCAATTCAGCCAAATTTGGATTTATCTACTGCTTTGGAACGAACCATCCCTAATCAGCATGATGTTACAACAATTGTTGCAGTGCATGGTAATTGCAAATACAACATAGTTTTGAAATCCACTTGAACTAGGGGATGCTCTGGGCACAGAAAGATTACCAAGTCAGTCAGAAGAGATTAGACAAACCTTCAATGAATATTGACCAGCTGGTGCAATGTAGGTTATCTTTCCCATAGAATCAGGGGGAAGTGCAACATGGTGCTGCATTAAACTGTTCTCAAAGACAGTCTGCATAGTTATTTAGCAGTACCAATCTCAGACAAAGCTTAGAAAATGGAAATGACTGATGCAATTTTCTAATTAAGCTCAGAAAACTAAGCTGGGCACTGTAAAACTTACAGATATAAGTCTCCTCCTGTTAGAAGATCTCCCTCACCTGCCATTAACCAGGGTATTATAGTGGGGAACATTTTGGTTTTTAGCTCTCCAATTTAAACAAAAGCCATCATAACTGCTTCCAAAATAACTAGGTTCATATGTTCTTTGATCACCTATCTTTTTTGGCTGGAACTCCCAGAGTGTGTCTTTGTCAAGTGCTGGAACAGAGACACCACGAGGTATATACACATCCCCAGATCGTTTGGCAATGGTCTTCAGGGTCTCTGCATTGAATTTATATAGCAAGATGGATTATCAGTGAGCATATGCCCATTTTAAACAGGGTTGTAGTAGAAGACCAAATAAGAAAAAAATCGCGCCCAAGAAAAAATGGAACATATCAACGTGAAGAGGTAGATATTTCACAAACCTGGATACCATCAATATATTCCCCAAAATTCCAGGGCCAAGCTCCACTGACAGAGGCTACAATCATCAATGGTGAGGTTCAGTGAGTGACCTTAATGCAATAATAGAAATATACAATACTTTTTATGGAAACTTTGCAAAAGCCATATAGAATGATTACCTTATGGGTTCGTAAAACAGGATCATTCACCATCAAACCAGCTGTTTCTTCATAAACTGAAATGAAATGTAGATAGAAACTGATTGCCTACACTAAGTTGTTTTAAATTTCCTACAAATAAGCAATAAAAAAAAATGGTAGGAAGGCAGAGCAAAAGTAATGGAGGAGACACTTTGAATAAAAGGCACCATTAAGTGTGTTTGCAGCTTACATGGGGTCAAGGAAAGCCTAGTAGAAAACAGTCTAAATCTCAAGAGGAAATATCTAAGGAAATTACCTTGGATTGTAGCAGAATCTCCTTCCAACCTAATAATTCCCCGATGAGGTTGTCATGTCCAACCCGTACCAGTTTATACATAGCTGCCCTGCCATTCCATCAGCGACAACAACAGGCCCTGATAATGTTGAATGAGAAGAAAAGTGTCGTTGCAAAGTTGGAGAAAATATTGAAAATATATTATCCATTATGCTGCAGATTAAATATTGACAAGCGTATTTGAGGGGAAAATATGAGGTAAATAAACCAATTACAGAAAATCATTTCAACAAGATCAATAGAAGAGTTAACAGCCATCATTTTGGTCAAAGATATATCATTGATGGCCCCGTTTGGATAAACTTTTTTTTAGAAGAGTTTTTTATAAAAGTGATTTTTTTTAAAACAGAAACATTTTACCTTTTTTCATTGTTTGGATGTAAAATATAAAAGTGCTTTTCTTCTTGTAAAATTACTATAAAGGACTGATTATGTTTTGTATTTGTTTTTAACCTATTTACTTTCCTTCTCTGTCTGGGCTTGAAGGAGAAAAAATAAAAAATAAAAAGAAGTGAGAAGAGAAATCCAAGTTTGCCCTCAGTTGCGGCTGAAGACCATGAGGAGAGAGCTGGCAAGGATGGCGGCCGAAGTTGAAATGGCTTTGGAAGGCATTGCAAAGGGACAACAATTGGTGGTTGCAGGCGGTGACAGAGGGGTGGCTAAGATGGCTTGGGGAAGGGGAAGCTGTGCACTGCAGGTGGCTGTTAGTGGGGTGATTTCAGAAGGTTGATCAAGGATAAGGCGAGGGAGCTGAGAGATGTAGAAGAGGGGGCTTATAGTGGAGAAGAGGACAGAGATGAGCGGCTATGTTTTGGTAAGTCGAAAGTGGCAAGGGATAGAGAAATTGGGGCTTTGCAGAGGGTCTTGGCCACGGTGATTTGCTGCGATATGTTCGAGGACTTCAGGCAGCAGTTAAGGGAAATTGCAGGGAGGGGTTAAATAGTAAGGAGGTTGGCATTGGTCGAGCATTTAGAGTGAGGGGGTAGAAAGAGGCGGGTGCAGGAGGGTTTTAACAGGTGGTGGGACTAGGTGGAGACGGAGGTGAGCCGATAGGCGGCAGCGTTGTCTATTG